>UCOM01002904.1:0-21883 GCA_900474385.1 Ormyrus pomaceus | reverse complement strand
GCCTCGGGCTGCACCCGCCGCTCTGCGGTCCCCAACAGGCAGCAGCAGCCGCAGCCACCGCTCTCGCACTGTCCCCGGTCTTGCCTCCGCACCCGCCGCCTCTGCCCCCGCCGCCCACCTGCCTCCTCATCGCCGCACCCACCCTCGCTCATCCAGCCCACTATCAACCTCCCCCGCCTCCACCTCCGCCCCTGCCAGCCTTTTGGCCCTACTAATTACCGTATGTCTGGCCCAATGACCTACGCAGAGTAGTGTTCGCAAGAGCTGTAGTGTTCAGGTTGCGACAAATGACGAAAAGCTTATCACTCTCTCACGACACGACTTTGCGCACCTTCGTCGCTTTCGATTTCGATTTTATATATATATATATATGAGAGAGGATTCTCTGTCTGTGTGTATCTAGCGCTTTTTGACATTACGCAGAATCATGTGTACGAAGACGAAACGATTACGACGACAAGCAACATACATACCGACTACTCATCGTGTATAATCAGTGTCCCATCAGTCAAAGTTCCTCGGCTAAATTTTCAAACGGCAAAAGGGGGATCTTTTTATAACGGATTTCACCGATTTTAGATCTCGCAGGCTCATTTTCAAAGCGAACCAAATGACTACTAACCATATTATAGACTTGACTTGGCCATACGTAAACGTAAGACGATTTCTTTGAGGGTTGTGACAAAAGAATTAACAGAACAAAATAAAAACAAAACAAAATATTAAACGACTTAAGCGTGCGAGAACGAAATGTACGTAAAACGGGAGCACTTTTGTCCATTGAACGCGCACGCGCCCACAAGAGAGAAAGAGTGAAAGCAGAGATCTGTAAGTTAGCGTCCGTGCATACGTGTGTGCATGACTGGGTGTGCGTCTGAGAGAGTATGAGAGAAAGAGAGCTAAACTCACAAACAAAGTGTGAAAAAAATTTATATTCGAGGCAATATTTGTTACAATACGACTAGAGCGTAAGTTGCGCACTGTGTGTACAAGTTGACCGAAATAATGAAAATGAAGAAAGCGAGAACTAAGACGGGAGCTCGGTTTACGTTAAAGTAGCCTAAGCGCTCGCTAATTAAGAATACTTCGATTACCAAGAGTAAAAAGAAGCTATTCTATATATATACATATATATAACGAGGTAGGCGAGAATCCGAATAGGCACTAAATAGCGTGCCCGCGTGCAGAGAAAACTTTGTTCATCATATTTCGTTTTTGATTCCTTATTTGTGGTTATGTTCCTCCGTCGCGTTTCCCATCCATTGAATTTTTTTCTTTTTGATTTTTTTCTTATTTACTTCAGATCGTTTTACACGTCACACATTCTCATGTTATCGTTACAGCGGCTATCATAATTATCGACTTATGTGTGATTATTGTGACTTATATTACTTTAATAACTTTACAATTATGTTAATTTGAAATTAAGATTTATTTAGATATGTATTCAATAATGAATTTGTTGACTTGACTATTTTTATGAATTTCATACAAGTGTGAAAACACATGAAATAGCATTAAGATGTTAGATCTAGTGTAATTTTACCGCAATAGGTAAAGTTGTAGATGTATATATGTGATCACGGAGAGGAGCTGCGCTTTAGAATCAAGAGAATATTGTCATTTTGGAAAGAAAATTATAATAGGTAGAGTGTAATTTACAATTCAGATTTTTATTAAAAAAATATTGTTTAAAAAACATTACATATAATAATGTTCTAATTACTTGTTGAAAAACATCCAGGATTTATTCAATTCAATTTTCCGTTAATCCTCGTAAACGTATTATAGAAAATCAAAATAGATAAACTAAAGTTCCTTTCAAACTTTATGAAGAAACAAAAATTGATCTTTTTATTCGGTGTAACAATTAAGTTTTAAAAAAAAAATTTTTTATGCGAACTGGTCCGGCTTCGAGTTCTTTTTTCAATTCGACGATGCACTCCTGATTGCAGTTACTCTCACGGTTTAGGCACAGCTCATGCAAATCACGCGTGTTTTAACTGTACTTTAGCCATGGAAAAAACTTATCCAATGGCAAAAATTCATTTCTCTTGCGAGCAAAAACTTCAGTTCTTTAAAAGTTTTGAGCGCCAAGTGTTGCACATACAACAACGAACAGCCCACGCGTTAGGTTGTACTTTATGGATTTCGGCTCAGTAGGCTCTTGATTTGACTCTTTGCTCCCACTAGCCAAGTAAAAATAACACCTGTTATTACACTGCTTTCTCTCTATTCTTTACTTGGTTGCAAGTTCAGCAAAGGGTTGAATCTTGAAACTTTTTTCGACAAACGAGTCGTGCAACGTATCGTCATGTCAACTGTAGATGTCTTTATATAGCTTTATTACGATTGCGCAATAAATTTGATTCCTCTGGATGTTTAAGCGCTAACGAATAAAAAAATATAGGCAATTCTATAATTTTTTAAAGGATTTGAAACTTTGCATATCTTGTCACTTATTAATGCAAATGACTAATTGAATACTTAAAAGCAAAACTAATAAGAAAACGAAAAGCGATGGTTTCCTTTTCAGAAGCATCAGCTGTATTGTGTACAAAAAGTATGAAATCGAATAAAGTAGACGGTAGAATCTTGTGAAAGATGCAGTATTCCGGATTAGTGCATAACAATATAAAAAATATCGCGAAAAAGGGAGACCAAGCCGCGTTCATCGAAGATTATTTAAATTTCATATTCGCGTATACAACAAACTCGAGGTTGTAATAAGTAAAAACCTAATCCGTGTCGATAATTAATTATAGAACGTTTTAAATTTCTTTAAAAACAAAAAAAGAAATTTCACTAAACATATCTCCCATTCTATATGTATATATTTGCAGAAGCTTAAGAGTACACTTTATGGATGAAATAATATAATTACGAATTTACTACAACTATAATTGCTATTATTTTATTATTATCATTATTATTATTAATATGATTTTTATTATTATTGATAATTATTCTTGAAAGACAGCGATTTTGAAAAAGTCGACGTGTCATATATTTATGGAGACGTGAATAAATTTTAAAGAGTCGATACTGCGTTTTACAGCGTTACGTATTATAAACTTTTGTGCGTCTCCGTAATTAAGTAGTTAGCTATTCAAATAGGACTGCATATCGTTATCTTAATTAATTAATTAATTAATTAATTAATTGCTTGATTGATTAATTACTTAATTAATTGTTATATTAATTGTTAGAATTGCGAAATAGGTTAATACTGCCGATGCGCTTTTTCGCTTCTTTTGTAACGTTCTAATTACCCGTGATCTTACTGTCATTTCCGTAGGCGCGACCGCTCAGAATTTCCTTACGGATGCGCCCAATAATTTTAAAGAAAAAATGTATACAACTATACGCTTTTTTACAAGAATATTGTATTTATATTTTTCTAGTTTCGTTTTACGTCATATCAAGACTGGTCGCATCAGCGTGGAGAAAATCTGAAGCGTCGGCACTATCGATAAATAAAGTCATTCCAATGGCAGTGCTATTAGTAATTAAGAGGTGAAAAAACGACAAACGACAATTAAATGACAAAAAAAAAAAGAAAGATCTCGAAGAGCGAGAGGAAGCAAATGGCCATGAAAGCGTTACAAAACAAGCAGAAGTGCAGTAGTAGCATACTAGTTCCCAAGTATTATATAGATGACATATACCTGTCCCACATATCAGGAAGTAGGCATCCAAGGCACAAAAGCGTGTCATATCAATGTCTCTAGCGTTATATTTCCCCGTTTACAAAAAAGCCTGTGTGATTATTATACATATGATATGTACCCTTAAAAAACAATTAGGTAGAGAAACCCTTGTCCCACTCGTCACTCAATAGAGTTTCTCCTGTTTCTCCTATTGCAAATTCATATCTCTGTCTCATCTGCCTTCGGCTAGATTACCCGACTCTGTGCACGTGGAACAAATATCCCGCGATTGAAACCTTTTTTCACTGGAATTGAATCTTTATCTGCATATAAATCCTGGGTGATATTTTTTCCACGGGATCCTCCGTTTTGCGTGTGCACTTATCTCGGTGAGCGATGAGATTTGAAAGTAAAGACTAAAATGCGAATAAATGAGCACGCAAATCACACACTTTGTCCTCTCACCTATCCTGTGTCTGTTATACGTCTGAGCCGGAAGGGTCTCTAAGCTCTGTCTTCCCATTGCTGCGTCAAAAGACAAATTAGATATAATAAGATTTGTTGACTGTATACATTATTATGCATTAAAAATATAAGTGAAATTATCAGATTTCGCGAGTGGCGCGCGTTCATTTACCGACGGTAATTCGCACTTGGAGTTCGATACTTGCCCTTGCACTTGAGCGTCGAGAATGCATCAGTTTCAAGTGGTTTTGTACAAAGGATTGATCCTTCTGTTTGTAATTCGATTCCCGAAGCCAATGTTAAGCGTTCAACACTGCACTCTTGTATTGTTTTTTTCTCTCTCTCGAAAAACGAAAATGCCAAACAGACAAAAAGATGAATCTCCTTATACCGAAAAGTCGAACGTACAAGTGCAATCGGCACGAGTTTTACGGATCTCGTCAGATGATGACGATGTGCGCGCGGTCAAAACGTATGTGAATGTATTTTAAGGACATAGTTTTATCTCTAGAAAAGAAAAAAAAATACATCGTACGGCACGAAAGTATAAAGGCTTTCCTGCATTTGAATCAAGCTGGTGCGTTATTTAACTAAGAAGGTCAGAGAGAAAGAGTGAGCGAAAGAGAAAGAGAGTGAGAGAACGAGAAACGAATGAGAAAAAAAATAACGAGACCAGAGTTAGCGAAAAGCGAGTGTTCAAAGCTAAGAATTCGAGGAAGGTGGAAAAAAGTAATAAAAAAATAAAACAATACGAGCAAACAAAAATACAGAAGAATTGTAATATGTGTATCATACTGTATGTCGTACGCTGTAATGTTGTTTGAATTTGCGAGTCAATTATCTGTGCCTAGCAGCCCTGCGCACCCTACCAATGATGTACCACCGTTCTGATGATAAATTAAATCGTAAAAGTACTAAGTATTCAGCAATCTCAAGTAAAGACGCATTCAAAAGATTATAAATTATCGAAAGAAAAGAGGGGGAGATCAGAAGAGAAACGCAATGCATTTGTTTGCCACTTGTTAAATTTTCCTTTAAACGTACCGTCACCTGAAAGTATTACGAAAGAGAGACTTTGTCAATTAACTTTTTTCGGTTATCGGAGAGAAATTTTTGTGGCACTAATATTGTAAGAAATGAAAATAAAGTAAGAGGCTGCGGCCAACAGCCAGTCGAGCGAAAACGAAAGCGTGCTTTGAACGTTTTTCAATCTCACATGTACGCATTTTTCGCACAAGACTTTGTTCCTATTATTATAATTAAAGCATTGACAACAGGAATTAGTTCGAGCAGTTTCTCTGCCTTTTCTCTCGATTCCTCTCTTCTTGGAATTGCCAAAAACAGGATAGTTTAGAAAAATGATTGATAACAACAGATTGAGATAAGAAAAATTACAATGTATATCTATAAAGAAACGATATAGAAAAACTAAAGTACGAATACAAATATTAAATTGGTTTCTGAATTGATACCCTCCGAATACACTTATACATGAATATATTATAGTTCAGTCTCACGTATTCTTCGTTTCTCACTAGTCTAGTAGAAACATATTCAAACATGCTTGACCTCCTCTCTTTTTGTTTGATACTATTTTACCTCTCTGTATACTTTGTACATGCACGTACATACACTACACAAATGAAAGAAAAACAGTGTTAAAATTTTCTGATTAAATTTAGATAATAAAGTCGTTCCTCGAGCTGTGAAATGCAGAATTGATCGGATCTCAGCCGTTAGCTTAGGCGAAGCTTAGAAAAGAGAATTTTCGGTAAGGAGTACCATAGAAATTTAGCAAGTTTATGTATGTTTCTACATGAGGTGTATTTTCTTATAACGCTAAGACGATACTGAATACATAAGGAAAAAAGTAACTAAGCTAACAACAGAAACTGCAGCAGATACACGAAACTCGCACGTTATAATACATATACTGTGTACGATGTAAGCTTATACAACAGGCAAACAAATGAATACAAGTAATCGTAGAGAAGCTAAAACTCGCAGAAACCCGAACACAACAGCACAATAACCACACTTAACTCGAAAACCACAAAACCACGAGGCCATATTCGAGCCATTCGTTTGTATACTATTCTGAACCCTGTCGATGATTAATTTCGATCACACCGCAGAGTCCGATATCCGGAGAGAGAGAGAGATTGTGATGACGTGTGCGCGCGTGATTTTTCTCGTTGACGGAAAGGCATATATATTTTTCTTCCTTTGAGCGATTTTTCTCTTTCTCTTCCCTGGTCGACCTGCACACAACGAACAACAAGTACAACACACGTACACGAATCACAGCACACTGACGACACTACACCGACACTGCAAGCTAGCGCCGCAAAACTCCAGAAAAAGTTTGAAAAAAAAAAAGGTAATAGAACTATGTGGGAGGAAGAGATAAAATACTACATAACGCTAGACTACATTGCTGTATAGTCGCTATATCGACATAGATTTGTAGTCTCTGCTCCTTAGATTTATTTTAAGTTTCTCGTAACTGTAATCGTTATTTCTAGATTTATTATTATATACAATATTCACATTACACACTGTAACACGATTATATATTAAAGTCTACTTGTGCATAATGACATATATATTATAAAGTCACATCATTAAACATATACTACTCGAATGTATTCAATGTCAACGACTCGATTCATTGACACCCACACCATGCCATGCAGCAAATATACCGATACCTATTATCCAGTACAGCGCGGTGGTGAGAGCACTTGTTTTCGAATGGATATCTTTCTCTTGATTGGAAAAAAATGAGCTTCCCCACCGCGCATCATTCACACAACAACCAACTGATCCAATTCAAGTCACCATTCTTGAGATTCAAGATTTTTCTTACAGCTTGGGACATTTTCATTAAATTTCCAGCAAACAGAACAATTCTATTCGACAAGGAAACTTTTTTTTTCTTTCTCTGTTCTTTTCGTTAACTATAAATTCAGACTTTTAAATTTACACTGCTGAACTGATTGTCTGTATTTCTTAATGTTTTTTTCTTTGAATTTGAAATTACTTTCAGTTTATTTACACTCAAAATTGCACTACAAAAAAGTATATATATAAGCATCTTAGAAGGATTATTCGTTAAGTTATATAAAAAGCAATTTATTTTTATTCAAGTTTTGAAACTTTTGAATTATCAAAGTAGTCAAAGCATAGAGTTATATAGTAAGTAGTGCCAGCTAATGTAACTGCTTGACCGCAACAAAACTAGGAAAGAATCAGCGCAGGTAAGATTGACATTGAATATTACAAACTAATAAGTCAAATTATTTATTTCAAAAAGGCTGCTTTAAATGACCGAGTTTAAGAGAAAAAGAGTATTACTTACCTATTAGCAGCTGACTCGTCAAGAAGTTGGAACTTTAAAATTCAAAATAAAAGATGAGCAAAGACGGGCAAATGTTATATATAGTTAAAAATTAACATACACAAACAAAATAAAGGAATAAACCAATCGGAGTGAAATTATATTGATTACAAATTATAATTTCTAGAGCAAATCAGAAAATACCCTTAGGATGTGAACTGCACGTTTAAACGCCGTAAAACTATTATCGCTGAATACACAAGAGTCACGCAACAAAAGAATTATTTATGCAGCAAACGATTCCGCTCGAAGATAAGCCAAAAATATATATAAATTATATTCACGGATCCATTCCGCAGCCCCTTGAAGCAGCGTGTAATCTCGACGTAAATAAACAAGGATAGCAGAGGATAGGTAAGTACAAAACTCGAGATTATATAGTTTAAAAAGGTGATGTATGTAATATGCAACGTTCTCCGCAGTTTTATATACATATAAGTTTTATGTAAAGAATGTCATATGAGTATGTAAAAATACGAAAGGCTTCCGCGCGTCCCTTTGCATTCCAATTGAACGATATATCATATATCGCCCCGGAGCGCCTCTGCCCGACGCTCCGCGGGCCGAAGTAAAAAAATTGCAATCATCCGTCGTACGAAATGATGCGGCACCGATATAGAAAAGATACAATTGAATAAATATATAGAAACTCTAATCTAGGAATATATGTAGCTGGTGAGGCGTTATATGTGTACATATAGTCGGTGATAGGTAAATTGAAGATGACGCGGACACGTAGAGAGGCTTAGCGGGCGCGCTCCATGCCCCGGAGGGCCGTGGCCGGCACGCCCGGTGCTGGAAGGGTCGCCGTTTCGGGCCCCGCGCCGCGGGCCTCCGGGTCGTTCGCCGCTGCCTCCGAGTCCCTGAAGCGCTTGTATTTTCCTGAAAGCCGAGAGAGCGCTGTTTTTACCGAGGCGAATCAGAGCCAATTGAAAAGTCCGTCGGATTCAGTCTCGTCCCACCTGGATTTAGACTAAAATCCACGTGGAATCAGACTGGGAAAGAGAGCTAAAGATTTGTACTTTCTCTTTTAAAAGGAAGTAGTCAGAGCCGCGGCCGGTCAGACGGACGCAAGTACGTTTATACTCACTAGCCAGCCGGATCATGGTGACGCCCCACCAGATGCTCCAGCCCCATCCCACGAGGCAGAATAGCACGGTGAACAGCTGGCTCAGCCCGACGACCAGATTGACGATGAACGAGCCGAACCTGGCCTTGGGGCTGGCCGTCGCCGAGAACCTGGGCTGCCCGGCGCACAGGTTGAAGAGGCCGCTGAGGACGGTCCCCGAGCCCGGCAGCAGCACGTTGCAGGCCAGGCAGAACCAGGCGAGCGGCACCGGCAGGCAGGGTATCGCGCCCCGCATGACCGAGTTGTGCTCGACGAGGACGTCCGGTATCTTGGGCCGGGTCTCCTCGGAGGGCGGCGCCGGTGCCGCGACGCTCGTCAGGCTGTGCTTGGTGCGCACCGTGGGCCGCCTCGTCTGGGCCTCGGAGGGCCGCCGCCTGCGGCCGAAGGGCCAGCAGCGCCTGGCCGGGCCCTGCCGCGCCGGCGCCACCTGCTGCCGGTGCCTGAGGCGACGCCAGCCGCTGTACCAGCGGCCCTCGCGACCCGTCTGCGCGCACCTGCAACCGGAGAGAGAGAGCGTCAGCCGATCGATCTCAGGAGAGATGCTATCGGCGTCCCTGGCTCACGGATATTTCGCCCGACGTGGCTCTCCGCAAGGAGACCTGCCCGATTCTTTAGCTTTTTTTTTTCAAACGGCGAGCCTCGTTAAATTAAATAATTATCAGATGCAGAGATTAGCTGACCTTCGTTCACCGAGGAATTTCACCACTCGAGTCTAGTTATCCGAGTTAATCTTTTCAATGGACGCTTTTTTTTTTCTTTTTTGCCGCGCAATTTCTACCCATTTTACTGCCTAGCTTCACGTTTCGTGCAAAAGCAGCAACCGAACCGAAATTTCTCAAAGTTTCACCAAAACCCGTAACCCAGACTGCAAAGACTGTGAAGATTGAATTCCACTGTACCTGCAAGCCTCCTTGATCCTGGCCCATCTGCTGGCGGGCTTATTTTCCTCGGGTCCGCTGGTGAGCTGCGTCCTCGAGGCGGCCCTGGCCTGCTTGCCGGGCCACAGCTGGGCCTTGGGGTCCCTCTTGCAAGCCAAGCAGCGCATCTCGGGCCAGCAGCTGCCCACGAGCTTGGCGGCCCTCTTCCTGCCCTCGGCGGCCGCCTTGGCCTTCGGCTTTACCTTCCTCCTGGGCCAGCAGCGACCCTTGAGCCTCTGCCAGCGCGACGCCGCCTTGGAGTCGGTCCCCGCGGCACTGGCGGCCCTGAAAATCACCGCCAACCTCCTGAATAGAACGCAGGCCCGCTGGCCGGCGGATAGAGAGAGAGCGAGAGAGAGAGCGAGAGAGAGAGAGAGAGAGAGAGAGGGAGAGAAGAACGCAAAAGCTGCTGCGGTCGAGCCCACACTGAGTAGCAGGCCACTGGTATATAAGTGACCGCCGAGATTGCGGAGCGCTCGGGGCGGCGGTTGGTCGAGCGTCCGACCAGGGGGTTGCGCCGAGTCACGCGACCGCTGACCGGCCCTCGAAGGAGCCGATCGATACCAAGCAGGACTCTCGAAGGCGTCTTACTCTCCTGCCCCATGACTCTTCGGGCCTCCGAGCTGCGTAACGAGCCAAGGTCGCGGATTTTTCGGCCGCGTATCGATCCCCCCTCCGCGCAGTCAGAAAAACTGCCTGAGATTTCAGCGTGTATATATCGATCCCCCACGCAGCCTTGTAACCGATTGCCGATCAATTGAAACGGTCGCGATGCTTTGTTATTGCGCCGAGACTCGGGCGGCGCACCGTTCATTTGCCGCGCGGCCTAAATAGGCCCCTTTTCTCCGATTGCTTTTTTCGCGAGCTCTCCTTTTTCGCGAGGAGAGAGAGAAACGCATAGCTGAAAATTGACTGGGACGTGTGCCGTTACGCACGAGACGACCTTGGCCGCACGCGACCTGCACGGGCTCTCTGTGTATGCAGATTTGGTCAGCGCTCTCGGCGCTCACTCAATACTACCGCCTACACCGAGCCGAGGCAATTTTAAGCGAGCGGAATTTTTTAACTGCCGCTGTTTAGTTTATTTTATGGGGGAGCCGCGCTTCTCGACTCTGCGGATGCCGCTCTCGGGAGGCGCTGCTTTTTAAAGAATCGGAGGGGGGTGCAAAAATTTCAAGCTGTCTGGTGTTTTTTCTGATCGATTTTTAATTTTCACGAGTTTTTTTTTATGAAATTCGATAACAGCATAAAGAATCGAGCTTGGCTTTCTGAAAATAATCGCTCTATCAAAGCCTAAGCGCGGAATTTCTTGAAGGAGCTCTTTGTTGCGGACGAATGAGTCAAGTTGTATTCTTCGAATGTAGTAGCTTTTGACGAATGATATTTTAATTATGAACTAGTTGAAAAATGTAATGGATCTTGGATCAAAATAAAACCGTCAAATTTACATATCATATTAAACGTACATTTAAAACATATGAATGTTAATGAATTTATATGTACTCGACAGACACCTTCAAAAATTCAATACTCTCGGAAAAACTTTTTGTAATAATCTTGGCCGATTGCTGTACATTATCTTACAGTAATGATTTTTATCTCGCTCTATGCAAGTTTTATTGTAATTTTATTGCAACCTAATGTTGGGTTTAGAACTTTTAATACTTTTTCGACAAAATTACTTTGGTCGTATACAGTCAAGCACTTCGCAATTATGCCGTAAAACTAAAAAGCTCTAAAACTGAGCTTTAGCAAACTTTAAATTCTCATTACAGATGCACTTTAATATCCCGAAAGCTGCGAATTTGATGACTCATCACAAGATTCCATAAGTGATTAAAACCTGCCGTAAAAGCTAATTCAATCTCGAATCTGTTTACCTTATCGTTCAAAATCTCGCCAAGTATTTAGGGCAATCTCGTCGAATTTCTCCCAGCGTAAACCCTCAAATTTTTCATCGCAATTTCCTCCAGCGACGAAAATGCAAACGAAGCGGCGGCGTTTCGAAAAAAGCGGCCCCCGCCTATCGATCCTCCTCGAAGAAAATTTTCATTTAAAAAACTCTCACCCTCACCCTCTGAACTCTTAAAAAGCCCAAAGCAAAAGACTCCTAATTTCCGCGAATATCCCCGGCGAAATCGTCGGCGCGTCGACTCTCGGCCTCGGCTCTCCTGATTTATAAAGCCCTCCTCGGACGTCGTCCGGCTGGGATGTAAATCGCGGGGGTTGATCGATAGCGGGCCGCGCGCTCGGGCGCCTTATCGACGAGCGCTGCCGCTCGCGCTCGCTCGCGCGGGGGGAGGTTAAGGACCTCTGGACCTTAGCAACGACTCACGCCTGCTGCTCGCCGTTGCTCTCGAGGTGGACGATGTTGCCGCTGAGGGTCTCGATCTCCTCGGGCCGCTTCACCAGGCCGGACTTTTCCTTCGCGGAGGAGACGCCCCGGACGGTGTTGACGCTGACGCCGGTGTCGGTCGAGCGAAGGCTGCCCAGGGACTCGGAGGAGACGGCCTGCGCCTGGGATTTCAGGGAGGAGTCGCCGGCCGGCCTCTTCTTCTTCTTGGCGGAGTCGTCGGCCGAGTTGCTGGACGGGCTGGGAGCTCTGGAGGGTTTTTTCGGCTCCGAGGACTTGCTGTCGGTCTTCCTGTGGTTCGCTGCTGTCTTCGCCTCGTTCTGTTTCTCCGACTCGTCCTGAGGATAATTGATCGATCTTCGTTGACGGGCCACGATTTAACATAGTAGTTTAAGACAGACTTCTCACCGCTTTCTTTTCCTCCTTCGCGCTTTTCTTTTCCTCCCTCGCAGCTTTCTTGTCCTCCTTCGCCTTTTCCATCTCGGCCTTGGCGTTGCTCTCCTTGCCCGGCTTCGTTTCCGTCGCGGCGGGGGCCACCGAGATGTCCTTCTCCTCGTTATTGGCGGTGGGCCCGAAGTGTTTGATCATCGTCTGCGCCATATTGCCGTTCTTCGCGCCGGCTTTTTCGTCCTTGGCCGCTTCTGGCTCCTGGCTCTTGTTGGGCGTCGGGGAGGGCTTTTGACTCTCCGCGGCCTTCTCCTCCATCTCCATCTTCTGCTGCTTCTCGAGGTTGGAGAGCTTCGCCACCAGCTCGCTCTCCGCCAGGATGGAGGACGCGTCGATTTGGAGGGGCTGAACCGCCGTCGTCGTCGTGGTGTTGACCACGCTGGAGGTGCCCGTCGCGCCCGACGACTGCTTCAGGAGGTCGACGATGCCCAGGTCCTCGTCCGCCTGCTTCGTCGAGGCCGAGCTCTTCTTCTTGTTGCTCGATATCACCTGGAAGGAGCGATTGAATTTTTCTCGAAAACGCCTGCCGTCGCTTTTTGAATCTCACCTTAAAGGCCTCGTCGGGAGCCTCGGGAGCATCGTTGCCAGCAGCGGCTTGAGTTTGGATCCCTGTAGGATTGGTGGGCTTGCTGGGCAGCTGTTTGGCCGGCTGGCTGGCGATGTTAGAGTTGGAGTTGCTGACGGAGCCTCGTCTGAGGGGGATCTTGGAGGGCGAGTCGGGGCCCTGCTTGGTCGAGGGATCGGCGCGGGGCGCCGGGGTCTTGGCAGTGACGAACCTCCTACCACCCGGGGGGAGCTTCGGAGGGGCCAGCAGGTTTCGGTTTATCTTCTCGGGAGAGCCGGCTGCGGGTTTTCCTTTTAGAAGCGACTGCTTCTGTTAAAGAGAATATTCTTTTGGTACGCTCATTATCAATAGGTTTTTCATTTCAGATCAAATAAAATCTTTTTCAATCGAAAAATCATAATTTTCATGAGCAGAAGAAAATCTTCTCGTAATCAATCTTCTTGCATATAAGAGGATTTAAGCTAGTCACAAAAGGACTGCTTCCTCACCATGCAATCCTTTCGACGAGAATGTAATTTTCATTAGTTACGAAAACCGCATATTTTCGGCTTTATTCCTCAGTAATAGTATTTTTTCCCCGTCGGGGAAAAAAGACCTTATTCGCCGGTAAGCCCCGCCGTCGGCGGGGCTTTTTCTAAAACGTTTTCAAAAAAGTTTTTTTCCCTTTTGCCTTTTTGCCTTTCTAGGGAGTTAATTCTAAAATTAAAATCCTTTTCTTACAAATAGCGTAAATCAATTTTTAAAATTGAAAACACATTTGCGCTCAAAATGATTTCCTTTTGTGGACCATGCAGCTTGATTTAGAGAGGATTTTCCGTGAGTCATAAGTGGAAATCCTCTAGGACAAATATTGAGAAGAATTTCCTCTTCTGACAAGTGGATTCCTTTTGTAATAAGACGATCGTTTTTTCAGTGTGGGGTCTTTTTAAAAAAGGCTTTTCCCCGCTTGAACAAAAAAATCTCTAAAATAGAATAAGTGAAAATTCACTTATTCGAAGTGTATATACACTTATTCACCGTATCAAAAGTATTCCACGTGCAATAAGTGAATTTTCACTTATGTAAATGACAATCATGTAAGCACTGAGAAAATTCAAAATTTCACTTATAAAAAAGTCAATTTTCAAGTGCTTAATTATCTTGATTGCTTATGTAAATATTTAATGAAAGTTTACACGCCTCGTTTTTACTTAAAGTTAATGTTAAACACCTTAAGCATCATAGATGCATAATTTCAATTGATTCCGACAAAATAGAGAGTCTACGAAATTTAGACCTATTTTTATATAGGACAGATATTCCCGTTGTTGCGAAAGTCCACCGATCCCAGGCGACAGTCTCTCGGCGCTTACCTTCCTATCGGGCGAGGGTCTGGTCGGGGTTCCCTGAATCGGCGAGAGCTGCTTCTTGACTGCGGCTTCCTTCTGGGGCATTCGTCGTTGGTTGCCGTTGCCGACGCTCGAGTTGTAGCGGTTGGCGGCGCGGCGTCCGAACTTGGGCGAGGCCTTCCTCGCGGCATCCGAGCCTCCGATCTGCCGCTCCTTGCTCGACGAGATGGACCGGCTGCGCGCCGGCCGCGGGATCTGACTCCGCTTCGGGCTGTTCTGCTGCGATAACGACGCTGAGGAAAGAAGCTCAATGGTATATCGTACGGCGACTGGATTATTTGCGGATCCGTAGGCTTGCTCGTTAAATCATTTTACTGCGGTGCTATTCCCGTTGGATCTAGATAAACTCGGTAGCAGAGCCTGCGGTTTCGCAGAAACGCCGTAAACGAGGGGAAGGTGTATTACCTCTGCGATCATGTCGGGCGGTGGGCCTGGTGGGCTCCTTGAAGCCCCTGCCCCGGAAGGGCGAGAGCCTGCCGGAGCCGGAGAGCTGCGGCGAGCCTGGACGGGAGGAGACGGCGAGCGCCTGGGGGCTGGGCGGCCTGGTCTCGGCGATTATCGCGAAGCTGGACTTGCGCTGGCTGCGCCCGTAGCTCGAGGCCTGGGGCGCGACCTTGTACGGCTCCGGGGCCCGGGCCAGAGGCTCCGGCGAGTACAGGGACAGCACCCGGAACGGCGCCTCCGGCTCCTGGTACCGGCGCATCATGCCCGGGATGCTGATGACGATGCTGCTGCTGCTCGTTCCCGGCCGCCGAGCCGCCCTCCGCCGCCACTACTCATGCTTTCCTGCGACTACGTCTGCGCCTGGAAGGGTCGCGGGATGGACGCCTTTATTTACGCTACTGATGGAGGTGGGAGCTGGGGCAAGGACACTAAATTAGAGCGCGCACTATTTGGATAGTAGTTCTGCTTGATTATTTCGGTAATTGGCGCTATTTCGAACCGTTTTTCTATAGGCTTGATATTCATGCTACTTGACCGTGACTTTATTAGGAGTTATTCCAATAACGGAAGAATATTTTTTAATAAATAATGTATATCTTTTTGAAAATCTTACTTCATTTTCAATTATTCTTGTCTAATGACTCTTCGCAGAATGAATTTCTCCGCTGGATCTTTCGTTCAAAGCTAAGACACCGATGAGCAGATTAGATCGCGACTGCTTACAGTTGAATTAATATTGCATCTATTAAAAGCCGCCCTCGCTATCACGATCACCTTCCCGCAACTAAAATTAATCATAATTTTAATGCTTGTAGATCCATTAGAGATCTACTCGAAACGAAACGCCTTATTATTCTCTTCCAGAGCACAAATCTATTAAGAACCTCTTCTTTACTTTTAATTAGCCTTTTCACCTTCATATTTCTATTATGCCGTCGCTAACGAGTGTCGCAATCACCTTTAACGCCTTTTCCCTAAAAGCCACTTCCTCGGCGCATAGCTGCATAATTTTAATTAAAAGTCAATCGTACCAAAATCCAAATGCCCTCAACAAAGCGAAGAACCGCCCTTCCGTCAAAGCGAAAATTGGTGAAAAACACGTCAGCCTCGAAAATCAGCCTATTATACCCCCCTTCGGCGATTTTTGTCAACCGTAGTTCAAGTGCGCAGCCGCTTCCGCTGTCACTTTTTCACGCGAACATACGTTTATAGCCGCGCGCGGGCGAATGCGCACGCGAGGGGGGTGATTTAAACGCTCCTCGGGCTCGACCTCCGAGCCCGGCGGCGGCCGTCCGTTTTCGCCGATGGCTTTCTCTTCCGTGCATTCGGACACGGATTTTTGCCCGCCCCCCGCGCGCGCCGCGGAGGAAGAGAGCCGACCGATTAGGATTTTTCCGCGGCTGGCGAATTCGTTGCGCTCTTTTCGCACTCTTACTTTTCGCGGCACGCGATCCGCGATCCAAGATAATATAATAAAAACTTTCCCCGGGGAACTCGAAGAAATCACCGCAGACAAGCGCCGCGAGAGTTTATTCACTTTGGATGTGCGCTTTAATTTGAGCCCGACTTTTAGATCGGAATGTTAATGCAGCTCGGGAATTAAGGTTTAATTAACGGGCGGCACTAATAATTCTTGCACTTGGATAGAGAGGATTTTGAAATTTTGAAGAGCGTTATGTCACCGCGAATTCTATTATTCTATACTCATCGCTGTACGCAAGTTTCGGGCTGTAAATTGCGCCGAGTTTGTTCTACCGTAAAATAAATTGCACTCCATTTCGCAACGGAACCTCCTCGAAAACGGAGCTTACGACACCGAGTTAAACTCGGTCTAAAATTTACAAACCGCTACGCGAAATTGGACGCAGCAAAGTGCGTCGCCGCGTCCGATGCCACCACTCATTACCCCCCCAGCCCCCCAGCGTCGAGCAAACAGTAAATCCCCTCGAGCGCAGTTCACTGATCGACTTGATCAATATTTAGATCGAAGGGCCCGCGACGGAGAGGAGCAAACACAGCCGGTGAGCTCCTGTTAGAGGAGGTTCCGCAATAATGTTCGCGATTCCCGGAGCGCAGCAGGCGAGACTAATGAGTGATTCGTACCGACTTACCTGCGCGCATCGGCGCGAGGAAGGAGAGAGAAAAAAAGGAAGCAACGGCACTCGCCGAATACACAGTTTCTCCTTTACCGAATTTTTCGAACTGCCGTCGCCGGGTTTTTGAGCAGTCCCCTTTTCTAATTGCGCTATTGATCTCTCGGTGCATTATTATTCGCGGGAATTTAGTCGGGGCTATTATTAGTTCGAGAATTCTAAAGAAAACATTGGCTGGGATTATTTTTAAACGGTCTTAACGCTGCTTGATCAATGACTTAATTAACAATGGTTGTGCAGTTTATTGCTCAGGGAATTAAAAGATTTTCTCCGCGAACGAAGTCGCCTTTGTTCTCCGGCTACTTTCTCGAAAAGAGGATACTTCCTTCGCAATAAAAGAAAGACGTTCGCAAAAATGGTTAGCCTGGAAAGTGGCGCATGTATAATGGAAAGCCGCTAAATTGCTCTTGAAAAATAAAGCACGATCCTTAAAGACCCGCCGCGGGACTGTGATTTCAGGCAGAAAAGCGGAAGAAGCCTTCATAATTGGGTCAACGCATCGGGACGAGGATTCCGGTACATGCGTTTACGAGTACGCATCATTACGCTATTAAAGTTAACGCAGGAAGTAAGAGTAGTGTTTAACCGAATAATCCATTTAATCTCTCGGATCCTTCGAACGCTTCGTGACTCGATTAGGGTCTTTTAACTTGGTCAAAGTTTAAAAAAGCTCAGGCATATCGATAGCTGCGCACTTAAGAAACTTCGGAGGGAAAGTCCCGTTGCGGAGCGCGTCGCGCTTGCGAAATAAGCGGAGAAAAGCTCGTTATCGGGCTGCATGCAAGCTCTCGAGGGCCCCCTCCCCCGAGAATCGATAAAAAAAAGCTGACCGAAACGCGAGGAGTGCAAAGTGTCAAACCTGAAGAGGTGTTGCCGAGGGTGGGCAAGCAGCTTTGTCTCGCTGAGGGAGCCGGTTCGCATTGAATTGCCTCGGTGCTCCGCCGTGAGCCGTAGGTCCTGTCTGATGCGCGAACGCGTGCTGACTGAACCCTCCTCCTCTCTTTCTCCCTCGCTCCAACTCCGAGCGACCAACTGCTAAGGTGGGGACTAACACTCGTCCCCCTCCCGCACACACCGATAATTCACTGGCGCGCGTCCGAATCGCGAAGGTGCGTTAGCTCCTGACCTCGGATGTAGGTCGCGGCAGCCGGAAAAATTTATCAACCCACCTAAATCGGACCGCCTCGAAAATCCCGGCACCTCACGCACCGGACGCCGAAGATCGATTTCGCTCCCTTATACGAGGAGAACAGAAAAAACAAATCTCGACCGCCGCGGAGCTTTTACGGGAGGGCGAGGCCGTCCGTTCATTCATTAACGGCCGCGAAGGCTGCAGCCAGACACCGAATTATTGGAACATTAGCCTGATTGAACGAGCTGCCAGGGCAGGGGTGAGGCCTTCCTCCTGCACCGATACACCCAAGCTTTTCTTACCTGCAACAACGCAATGATAGATATCGATGCTTGGGAAAGAATGCTGGAATTGCATTGCCCGGTAAACGAGTCGAAAAATACTTACTGCGTTCTGCATTAAAATCGCATTGACATAATATAGGATGATGGTGGAAAAGAACGTCAACATTATAATTATATATACATTACAATAATGAGTTTATTCACTCTCTTTCGAACCAATACAGTTTATAATCAGTAGGCCATCGCGTACATCTGCCAAATTTTACATTTGCAAGACACTTAGCTTCTTTCGTTCATACAAATTTAAACATCATGTAAATGCATCGCTACACTGTTTCTTCTATTATTAAGCTTTATATATGTACATCATATATATATATATATATATATATAAACGTATTGGAACTTTAAACTAAACTGTTCTAATCTGCACTCTTTCGTTGTTATCAAAATGTCCTAACTATATCAACAACAATGTTTTTCTCGCTTTTTTATCTTTTGGCAAGTAGTTCGCGACGTAATTTTGCAAAGTTTGACGGAAGAAGAATAAGCACCATTAACTTGCGTATTTTTTTTAATTTTAGCAAGACGTTTGTACAACTGCCTTAAAAGTAGACCCCTGAATTCTACAAATTTTATAGAAAACAATCTACATATCACTTATTGACTTTAAGAATGCATTTAAAAATAAAACAATTCTCACCGCAAACTTGGCAAAAATGCCGTCCGAAGAAGAAATTATCTAGACAATATGTATACATAAACATTTATATATGTATTTATAATATAGTACAACGACATGTTCGAATGAAATTATCATTATAGATTCCATCTGAACGATCAACGTACAAAATCAGACGAACTCGTCAAACGTCTAACCTACGGGTTTTTCTCGTTATAACTCCTATCTCTTACAGTGAAATATATATGAACTTTTATACCAGAACCAGTTTTTTTTTGCAATAAAATTTTAGAACCGTACAGTGATAAGCGTTTTTTCTTATTTTTTGCTCAATTATAGAAATTTTATTTTACATATATTGTATTCGTAAAATAAATAATAATTAATAATGCTGCAATTAACAAAAAATAAAGTAAATAAAATTAAATTATTAAAAAAAATCATTTAATAAATTAAAAATAAAAAAGCTGTTTTTTAATAAAAAAATATTAAAATTTTTTAAAAACATTTTTTACAATAAACGATATGTAAAATTGTCGAATTTATGTAAATAACAAATATACTTATTGTAAACAAAATGAAACGTTGAAATAATATGCTGAATTAAATAATAATAATTTAAATAATTTAAATTGCAATAAATCAAACAATTCTTATAAATTTTTATGTTCAATATTGACCTCAAGTTACACTCTCAGTTTACATTAATTTTATTCTATAAATAAGCACCTCCAAAAGTTTTAAAATAACTTCCTATAGAAATGATGTGTAAGTTTTATAATTGTATTGACAACGGCAAGAAGTTATTTGTTTATAGTTAAAT
This sequence comes from Ormyrus pomaceus, assembly GCA_900474385.1. Taxonomy (NCBI): domain Eukaryota; kingdom Metazoa; phylum Arthropoda; class Insecta; order Hymenoptera; family Ormyridae; genus Ormyrus; species Ormyrus pomaceus. The sequence continues at coordinate 2,051 of UCOM01002904.1, read as the reverse complement.
ACTTTATTTTTTATTCATCATTTTTGAAAAATATACACGTTTAATCCATCTGAAAAATTAAAATAATTTTAAAATTGCATTAATTGCTATTAATAAAGATTTATTTATAAGCCGTTAAATACTTCGATAATTTCAAACTCTTTTTTATTAATACTGCCAATTATGTCATTTGTATGTTGTGGGACAGTATTGTCAATCAGACTTACAAGAGATTTACTGCATCTAAAAGTATGACAGCAATTTAATAAAATTTAAAACTTCGAAAACTCATTTCATGAATTAGAATGAACGAATAACTCGTAGAATTTCTCCAAAATGCAAGCTGTTTTTAGAATGAAATTTAATATTTAAAAAAGTTTAGTTTGAAAAATGATATTTCTAAAATGAATTTTGATATCATTCACTTTTATTTTGAAATATAATTGTTAGATATGTATCTCTCAATAAATAAAAGAAAAATGTACCTAAAAAAATTTCACGGTAAGGCAACATTTATTGCACATGTTTAAACAAAATAAAAAAATAACTTTAAGAAAACAAATTTAACAAAACCACGAAGTTTTACATACAAGGAACTCGATTAATCAGATTATATCTTGTGGTTTTTACGGCTACATGGAAGTACGATTTTTCTGCACTTATAATACTTCATCCGTAAAAGATGTTTATTTATAATTACAAAAAAATTAGCTTTCGTTTCGTTAGAAACAATTATTTTCTATTCTGATAGAAAAAGTTTATCATTAAAAGCGTAAAAATGAAATTACTACTATGCATATTTACAAAAATCTGTTGAAAAAAGCCAGTGATAAAACAAAAGTTTCAAAGTTACTTTTAAAGTTAAGTTACAGTGCAGATAATAGTCAACAGTGCTCATATGGCAAAAAAATATCAATAATAGAAATTTTTTTGCAATCAAATTTTTAAATTTAGCCTTTTAAATTCAGTCACAAAAGCAAGTCATCTGCTAATGTTATCTTAACGTTTTACATATCAAAATAATATAATACATTAGGTAAGACTTTTCAATCATATTTCAATTACATTCTAGAAACGAAAATTCTTCATGATTTGGATTGAGATTTAACTTGCGAGTTTCTGAAAGAACGTTTTTGTTCTTTTCTATACTTTTCTATAGTCATCAAATCAATATCAACTGAGCTTTGTAGTTGCGAGGTCGGTTTTTCTAAGCTGGCCGCTAATTTCAAGTAAGTTTCTTCCATCTCTTTACTAATGTTGGATTGGCAAAAGAGGTTGGCGTTAAACTTGTGCTCTTCGTCGCTAGAACCTTCAAAGGTCATTAAATCCCTGGTCTCTTCATTTTGAGAAGAAGAAAGATCGTTACTAACTTTGCTCGCTTTGTAATTGGCGCTGAGAAGCGGGTCTTCCGAAGAGGTGTCAAGTGGCTGGGCGTTGTGGGAGTCGCAGTCACTCGAGAGAGTGTCTACCCACTCTGCCACCCTCTGCAAATGCATATTGTCGTGCACAGTGCAAGGCGCATTTTCTTCGCTACTGATAGACGCAGATCTACCGGATCGAGAGGATTTAGCCACGTGTACTAAGGCTGTGTTAGGTCTGCTGCATCCACTAGTATACAAGACCGTTTGATAGATACCTACATTGTCTAAAAGAATGTTTTTAGAACCAGGCGTGACTCGCATTAAACAATTTCTAGGCCCAGTCATTCTCTCCGACTTACTCGTTGACTTGCTCGTGGTTGGATTTAAGACTACGTCGCTCGAAAGACTGGAAGGATCGGAGGAAGAAATAAGCATGCTTTCCCCGCTGAAACTGGGACTAGTAGTAGTCTCAGTCTGTGTCTTTTCGCTTCTATTTGTTAGATCATCGGAGCTTTTTACTTCTATTACCGTTAGGCGAGCTGGTTTTTCTAAACTACTGCTGCTGTTGTTTCTCCAGACACGGTCGTTTATTCCGTCTACTTGTGTTTCGTTATCTTTTACATTTAGTGATGCTTTTGAATTAGTCCAACTACTTTTCCATAGCCTTTCGTTTATCATATCAATTTTCGCTTGGTCATCAAAATTTTTGGT
>UCOM01002903.1:0-21854 GCA_900474385.1 Ormyrus pomaceus | reverse complement strand
CCCCTCGTGCACCTTTCGCATTTCAATTTCTCCTTATTTCCGCAAAGGAAGAAACGAGAAAAAGAAAAGGCGGGCGAATCGAAAGATAAACAAGGACGGATAAACCGGCAGCATATAAAAGCGGGACGTATGAAAAATTCAAAGGCTTTAATGCGCCTCGCTCGGCGGCACACGTCCACACGCGCGCGCGCGCACACAAAGTAAAGCTGCCGGGGAATAGGCTCGTGTCGGTCGATTTTAATATCCATAATATTCCGCGCACGGCGCTCGCGAAGGGGGGCCAATATTTGCTTAGAAATATCGCTCGGAATGTATCGTTGTATACTCACCCTGTAGGCGATGGTATTGATTGGCTGGGAAAGTCGCCCGGACTTCTTCTCCTGCGAGCTCGATCCATCCTTGCTCTCGCTGTCGGAATCTGAAAGCACGCCGAGCAGAACTATTACTGGCAATTAGCAATCGTGTCACTCGATACGAGGGAACGAGAGAGAGAGAGAGGAAGAGAGAGATTTCGTTTGAAAGTTTTGCCGGGGCTATTTTGCGGAGAGAGGCGTAACTCTAGATGACGGCTCGAATTTATTGCTAGTGGACAGTTTTCCGTTTGCGCGCGGAGCGGACGAGTTGGCTCTTGGGTTTGCTTTGAGAAAACTGCGCGTCGCCTTTTGCAGTTTCGTCGCATTAAACTAATGAAGGGGGGATCGTGGGTGTAGAGTTTGGGTTTTTATTCCGCTGATCGCGTATAAAAAGTTCGCCTCGCATTTCTATAAATAAATATGCGGGGCAGATTAATATAGTTTGATAATGGAGCAATACACTTTACATACAATGTAAACAAATTACTCATTGACTTCATAAAATCTTTCATTGAATCAACATTCGTATTCATGTATTCATTACAAAATATAATAGCGGAGCGGGTAAATCCCATCAAGCCTATAAAAATACCCCGCATCTATAAAATATTCGTACAGTAAATAATAAATGGCAATTGGTTAAAATTAGTATCTAAATTCAAACCCGCTCCGCATTCGATTCGACCAACAGGCTCAAATCCGTTAACAATATTCCCGCGGCGTATTCGCAAAACATCGCTTAAACCTCTCTACGAAAACAATAAAAAAAGAAAAAGCCCGTCCCGCGAATATTCGCCTACTGCGCAGCGACCTACCACCGCCTGCTCACCTGCACTCCGCCCCCGTGGATTCCAGCACGTGTCGCCGCGCGTACGCTTCCCGCATGCGAAGCGCCCTGCTGAATCGTAAACAAGACACCGCCTCGAGGAGCCGGAGGCGCTGCCACCGCCGCCGCCGCCGCTGCTCCGAAAAAAATGAATCCGCGCGCGCGGGGCGCGGCGGCGGCGGCGGCGTCGCGCGTGACCAGCCTCGTTTATCGATCGCTTCGGCGGGGAGGAGGACGATGAGAAAGAAATTAAAGCCTCCTCCGCCCGCTGAATTAGAGGAAACAATGGGTAATAGCGGCCGGGACGTAAAGTGGAAAATGGCCGGGCTTAAGTGGGGAAACGCGCGAGCTCGTCTTCTCGTTAAGGTTTCCGCGTGCGTGCGTATGTGTATATAGGTATAGGCGTCGTTTATGCGCGGAGCTGCTGCTGCTGCCCTTTTTCACTGCTCGTTGCTCGGCGTGGAGAGAGTTTTGAATTGGAAGATTGCGGAGTATTGTGCTCCGTCACTTTTGAAGAATGGCGAGAATGGCTTATTGTGTTTAGCGGAGCTTGAGGAAGGAAGGTATCGAGGCTTTTTATTGACTTTTAAATCGTACTGTTTAGTGGTAATTGATATTATTAGGAATTTTACGATTTTAAAGATAGAATTTTGATTTTGAACATTCTTTTATTCTTTTCTTTAAATTACGAGTTAAATTAAAAAATTCTCCTGAATTAAAAATTAAACACTTTAATGCGCGATGAGCATACTAATAAAGCGGCAAACAATGGGATCTCGTTACGAATTTAGAGTGCACCGTGGACAAATTAGTCGTTGAAGCCATTCCACGAAATTTAATGTAATCTGACTTTCGGACCGGTCAAGGTGATCGGCTTTTTAATTGAACGTATCATCAGCCGCTAGTCAGAAAAGCAAACGCCCACCCAGCAAAAGTCCGAGGCGTCCTCCGACTCGAGTCTCCGTTATTCGATTTCTACTTTTTTCCGAGCCACACACGTGCGCACCTCCTCTATTTCTCGGCGAACGGGCCGCGCGAACGCGAGTTTGACACACGTGACGGTCGACGAGAGTCGAACGTCGCGTGGCGACGTTAATCGCCGTCAATTTAGACTATTTTGCTGCCCCGGGAAGCCTCTGTTTTGACTTCGTCAGAAGCGAGCGAGCAATAAAGAAGAGGAGAGACGAAGCGTCGCGCCGCGAAGTCCGCGCCGATTAATTCGCTCGAGAGCTTCGTGATGCAACGTTATATTTTTTTTTTCTTTTTTCTCGACGAGCATAATATCGATTGGAGGACGTGTGATAGATAAGCGAGACGTTATAAACTTTTATTCGAATTTCTCGAGTCGAGCGCCGCGCGGCAATAAAATTATTCCGATCGCGATTCGATACTTTGCCCGTGATGGGTTATAAATATTTAGCGGAGGCATCAAAAGTGCGCGTTCTTTTGGCCTGTGCGTCGAAAATTATTCGATTTGAGACCGTAAATTTGATTCTTTCGCGGCACTTGTTGAATAAAAAAATAGATCTTCCTTGAAAACAAACCAATTGATCTATCGCTGTATGATCGTTCGGTAACGGAAATGCTGGCGGCAACGAGTTTAAGAAAACTCTTGAAACGCCGACAAATGATTTTACTGAATACTTTCGCGGAAATACATTCTCTGAGTAAACACGCGCCTTGCCGACAGAATGAAAAAAAAAAAAAAAAAAAAAAAAATATTAGTCACAAGTTTTAAGCGTATAGTTTGTAAGAAGTTTGTGTTTATAGTCACGTCTCTCGACGTGGGTACAAAAGGTCTGGCAAAGGTTTAACCAAGTTATTGACCGAAATTCACGGAAAAGCAATAAAATGCTCGAGCGTTTTGTAAGGGCGCGCGAAAGAGCTCGGGTAGCTCGTTCACAATTGAATGCACTTAAAGGTATAATCGTCTCGCCTTCATTATTGTTACAACGAAAGTTCTCAAAATTGAAATTATTTAATTTCAAATCCCAGCCACGTTACATTACAGTGCGTTTGCATATCTGGGAGAGGGACAAAGGGCGAAAGAACTTGCGTGTACCTGCTTCCCCGTAAAACGTCCATAAAAATCTGTAATAAAAAGGGATCATCCGGCAAGATTTTGAGACAAAGGCTTCGGCGAGGCGTCGAAAATCTCAGTATACAGTATTGCAGTTTGAATATACTTTTAGAGCTTAGAAAAAGAAGAATTGAGTGTTTTTAATTAACGAGTCCCTTCGCCAATAGAATTCAAAACATTCTTCAATAACCCGCAATCCAAATAAAGCAAGAAAAAACGATTGAAGAAAGCGCAGTTTAATCGCCGCAGATCGTTATCGCACTTCAACTTTGCCAATAGCCATTATCTACTTCAAATTTAACACCTTATCTCCCGCGATAATCGCCTACTTCGCCGTCTATTTTCATCGAAAAAAAAAAAAAATATATTCCCGAAAGCGCTAAACGCCAATTCTAAGCCTCCGTAAAAGAAACAATGAAGCCGAAGCTGCGCGATGAATACCACGTGAGAAGGCGCGAAGGAAGAGAGGTGGCACGGAGCCGCTTCCCTCCTCCACCGTGTAGTAGACGACGTAGTCCCTCCACTCCTTCTCGAAGATTTTGATGCTGCTGGCCGTGTAGTCGACGGTGTTCCACTCGGAGGCCGCGACCGGGAACTCCATCGTCCTCGCGAATCCAACTCCTCGCCGCTGCTCGCCGCTCTCCTCGTCCGGCATGACACTGAAGGCCGCCAGTCGCGAGCGCGCTTATCGAGCACCGGTCGCTGGCATTATCTATCCAATATAGCGATCGCTGCAGCGATTTTTCTCGACGCGACAAGGAGCTTCTGTTCTTCGCGGTGGTTGTGTTTGATCAGGTTAGAAAAGTAGTGTACACTGCGTTGGGTGTCCGACCTTCGCTGGAATCGATCGGCGATACATCGAGACAAAGAAGAAAAAAACCATAGGCACTTCCGCGACGCGGCAGGCGAATCGCAACGACTCGATCCGGCGTGTTTATTATACGACTCCGGGGTCTTCGGCGACGGAGAGCGGAGCGCGTCGCCGACCAATTAGCGTCTCCGGCGCGTTAACGACTGATCGGCTTCTCCACTCCGCGGCTCGAAACTTGCGGCTATCTCTCGCCGTCTAGATAATATAGGCGTGACGTCACGCTCTCCTTTAAGCACAGAAAGAGGAGAGCCTCGGGGCACGTGCTGCTGCTGCTGCTGCTGTTGCTTTCGCGCGGCGATCGGCGTGACCCGCACGGGAAATGTCACCGCAGAGAGAGCGGATAAACAATCGGCCGAGAGATCGGAGAGCGCGGACGCGGCTCAACGGCGGAAGCTGACCGTGGCGGACTGAGTCACTGGCGCGCGCAGAGCCGAGAGAAAGAAACTCGGCTCGCGAAGGATATATAGATAATAATATGCCGACCGCAGCACAACGTTCGGCCATGTCGCTGCCGGCGCGCGCGCGCGCGGCCCCTTCGAAAAAAAGAAACCCTCTCTCGTCACCTGCGCTTATCGTCAGCAGCTTTTCGACGTACACAGTCCGCCGGGCCGAGGGAGAAGCGACTCTCGGATTCAACGGTGTCGTGTTTCTCGCTTCGCAGAAGCGGCATAAAATGTGTGCGCCTGGCAAGATAGTCGGTGAAGCTAAACAATAGAAACTTCTCGCCGCGACGCGGAATTTTCAGGAAGGATTTTATACTGCAGACTTCGTCTTCGCATACGATTCTTATACGTATAGTTCGTGGCGCATCTATTAAAATTGCTCGCAATAAAGATGATTTTTACGGCGCGACGAATGGCCAGGTTTTTTTTTTTATTCGGTTACGTAATTCACACATGTGCCTGGCCTTTGTCTGCCGAGAACTGTTTGCGAGAGCGATATGTCATTCGCGGCGATACAAAGCGCGCTAAATTCAATTTACCTTCGTTCGAAACTTTCGAAATTAGCCGCTCGCCATAAAGTGCGCCCGATTCCGCCGAAGCGCGCGATGCGCTTCCGAGTTTTACGCGCGACAAAGGACACCGGCGAAGCTCGTCGGAAGCCTGCGAAAACAAATAACTAAAACGAAACGCAAATGTTTACCAACCGCGCCCGCCGCGTCATTCCGAAAGAAGGTTACACGGCGCGCGCGAGAAGTATATCCCGCGGATTGGTCCCCGCCCGACTGTATTCCGACTTGCGGGCAGAGCCGATAAGTGATCGATCGTTGCTTCGCGCCGTTCATTAGAGCCGACAGCGTTGCTCTCCATTGAAGCGCGATTTTTTATTTCGACGTGCCTGAGAGGAGACGTTTGTAGCGGTTTTTTCTAGCTCGTTCCCAGAAGTTTTTGCAGCTCGGGAGGGTCCATTATTTATGGAGAAACATTTTATTGGGTTTTTATTGAGTTGTTTTTGAAGACACGCTCAAGTTTGTGCTATTCATTTAAATTAAAAAAAAAAAAAAAACAGTTTTATGTAATTTATCAAATGAATATAGGAATATTCGTAATTAATTAGATTTAATTAAACGTCGGCTTTTTAGAAATTATTACTTGTTCCATTTTGTAAATGTGGCAGAATACATTTCTTAGCACCAAGAATATTTACGGTAATAAAAGTAACACTTCAGCAAAGCAGAAAGTGAAATTTATAACGTACTTTTCGAAACTTTCACTACGAAATAAGAATAGAACGCTCGACTGAACGCGCGCTTTTCTCAAAGTCATAACGTCAGCATTTGATTTCTTAAAAGCCGGATTCCATTCTTTAAACGCGAAAGTTAAATTAAAAAAAATCTACCTCTGCAAACAGTTTTCAAATCGCGAAGTTTCTAAATGTTCTAGACGCTGCCATCGCTACATTATCTAATTCAAACAAGAGAAAACTAACTCAGCAAACGTTGCGTCAACATCGCAGCATTTAAAAACTATTATTACAGTTATTATTAAACATCGAGAACTGCTGCAGAGTCAATTCGTTAGGAGGCCGCAGTTACGTCATTTTATTCACAAAACGTTCCAAGAAAAGTCGACCTGATGAAAGAGTCGAAAAGCACTTAAAAACCGGCAAATTTCCAACCCCTTTTAGTGGGATTGTCTTACGTCAATGATGGCTAACTCGGGAAAAAAGACTGAATTCGCACCAGCAAAATAGTTTCCCCCACGCCCCCTTCCCCCCAAAAAAAAGTGCGTTCAATTTCACGTAATACCTCCGAACTCTGTGTATATACACAGAGCGAATAAATCACGAAACGTCCCGCTGATTGATGGTCCGCAACATCAAAAAACGATCGGCGTCATCGCGCAAAAACGCATCCTGCATCTAATCAATATTATGCGACGGCAATCGGAATTTGGGTTACCGAAGTGCCGGAATTTTCCGGAAATTATGCGGAAAAATATCCTGGATTTTCAGCTGGCGAGCTTTTTCTGTGTAAAACGACGCGAATTAAATTGTTATTCGTTCGCTTATGAATTGTGCAGTATTGAATTGAGGAATCGTATTACTTTAGCTTTTTTTACATTTATATCAATAAGGAATTTAATAAAGAAGAAAGAATTTCGATGAACGCAAATTAAAAACGATATAAAAATTTGCGAACAATTCATTGTTCAATTAAATAACGAGTAAAACTATATATCTCCATCGCGATAATTCTTTCTTTACGATCCGATGAAATTTCTAAAGTTTTTAAAAATAGATTCCCCCTCAATCCGAAACCTCGCTTCTCCTTTGTCTCACCAGCTTTCCCAGCAGTTAAACGCAATACGCCTTTCCTCCTCTCTCGCGCGATCATTATGACATCAGTAAGAAGCCGGGCGCGTTTCTCGCTCGAGCACTTCCTCGTGGGAAATCCTGCCGACAATTTCTGTATTTACTTCTCGTGCGCCTGCAGTATTTCCCGAAGAGCCGTCTCTTCCTTCCCTCTCGCTTTAATTACTCGTGCGCGCGGATCTAGCGCCGGAGGCGTTGCGCCTCGCGAGGCGCGAGAGCTTGCAAGCGCACACGTCAGTCGGCGCAGCGACGCACAATACCAGGGCGAGAAGTTACGGGAAAATTGGGTAAAAACAGAGAGGCAGTTTCCTTTATATTCCGAGTAACGTGCTCCTATAACGTATTATTAATAAAAGTGATTTTCGACGGGACGGAAGAGACGCGTTCGATATTTGCTCTCTAAATACAATCAGGGATATTTTTTTTCCAATGTAAAGCCCCGAGCTTCATCCGGGGCTGTATATTTCATGAATATTTACGACGAACTGGCTCAATTCGCGCTGGAAAAATAAACAATTCGGCGCGCGTTTCAGTCGCCGAGCGGACTCTGGATATATACCTTTCAAACCGGTAATAACGTATTGCGAGCGTTTATTAATGTGCACACGTTAAATGTGCGTGTTTAAAGCTTGTATTAGCTGTTTTATGAAATTTTGATAAAGCTACGCCAGCTGCTATTATAAATATTTAAATGTCATCTTTGAATATATATATAATCCTTCGTATAAATGCAAATGAAATAATCTTTTAGCAAACGTGTTGAGCGTACAGTTCATACAAAATTGATCGAGTCATATTCAATTAATTATGAGCTTGCGAAAGTTTCGCCTTGTATTAACATTGCATCGTTTTTACAACAACTATTTGTGCACGATATATTGTAAGCTCATCGTCCAACCCCAACTCTTCTGAAAAAAAAAAAAAAAAAAAGAAACAGTTCGCCAAGCATTAATAATCCGGCTTGGCAGCATATATAGAAAATAGCTGAATCCTCGGGCGCGGGTGGCGTATGCGATGACAGCCGGCGGGCGGGCTCTTATACACTGATCGAATATTTTATGCGCTCCAGTTAAAGTAAGTAAGTCAATGCAATGCAATTAAGTGAAACTGTCGTCTCGCGAGCGAATGCACACGCGTACGAGACCTTCCTTACGAACCAGGACACGCGCCGCGCTTTAATCGCTCCGGATTTTAATTGTTGTATCAAAAAGCGCGGAAACTCGGGGACGGGACAGTTGAGATAAGACGCGACGTGAGTCAAAAGCGCAAAGTCTCTCTCTTTCTCTCTCTCGAAATTTGCTTTTGGGATCTCTCTCTCTCTTTTTTTGTTCTTTTTTGAAGCTGGCACTATTGTTTCATCGAGCTTTCTTTCGCATTTTTTTTTTTTTTTTTTTTGCAGCACTAACCTCTGGAGTGTTTGTCGATAGACTCGAAGCGGCCCTCGACCTTGTTGCGAAGCGCGTCCAAGTCGAAAGGCGCCGTGAACCCGTGATCCACGCTGCGACTCTTGCTCCTGGAAAGAGAAAAAAGAACGGCCGCTGTAAATTTCGGTGTATCTTTGCATCTCGGATCTTCCATCGTCGCTCCCTTGCCATTTTTTCACCTTTTCGCGTTATTTAATCACGTTTTCGTTCGAGATACTGATGCGTTGACTTTACTATACAGTTATGTTTACGCTTCAAGACACGCAAAAGAATTTACGTATAATTTTTGTTCTGTAAAGAACGGTGAAAGATTGCCGGATTACTCAAAACAAACTTCGAACGCCGCCGTGAAAAGTATCTTTGATAAGTTTTGAAATGAAATTCTAATGTCAGCGGCCGAGGTGATGTATGGATCCTTGTAGTGCTCAAGGATGTATATATCACGTACGCATTGACACGTCAATACTATAAGATAATAATTTCTAATACGAAAAACGTGCCGACGAGCCTTGAGGCACGTACACGATCGCGTCTTCTTGCCGGCGCAGAAAAATCGGACGACAATAAAGAGCTAGGATTAATTTATAGAATATTATGCATTCTGCGACAAAGCCTGTATATCAAAAATGCAAAATCAAAAGTATAACAAGCCAAAGCGAGCATTCAGTGTTAAGGCATGCCAAAAAATTCAAGGCAAAATCGTCAGAAAAAAAAACTATAGGGTTAGCGGATAATAAAAAGGTGATAAAAAAGGGCTTGTACACAAACCTGACGTAGGAGCTGGTGAGGTTTTCCGTCGATCTGGTCTGCAGGACATCTTGGGACATCCGCCGCGACCTGAGTTTCAACAAAACAAAACGAAAAAGAACGAAAAGTGAGATAACATGCGGAGCGTACGTGCCAGGAGCTTAAAATTTAAAATAAAAAAATCGTGTGTACGTAAAAGGTAAATAAAAAAGCAAATTCAAAATCAAAATCAAAAATCAGCAGGGGGACGCCGATCTGTTCGCAGCCATCGTCTGCGGGTGCAAACTTAAAACTATAGCATGATGGGGATGCATAATCCTAGAATGTAAAGTGGCGTACTTGCCCGTCGTGGTAAAAATTGTACAAACAGTAAATATTTGTGTGAATGAGGTTTTTTTAATTGGAGTTACTCAATCGGCTGACGCAGTTTGTTACGGGAAATAGGCATTCTAGTTTTTTTTTTTTTTTTTTTTTTTTTTATACGGTAGGCTCAATTAAAGCACAGTAGCACGGTTTTCCTCATTTTTATACACTATTTTAATCCAAGAATTTCATTTATTAAATTATTGTGCAATAAACGAATATCCCCGCATTAAAAACAAATTAATTTTACATGAATTTAATAACAATATCTCATATACCGCGCTACGATCAACACGGCGCTTACGCACAATTAGGGGCCAATAAAAGCGTTCATTCAAAGGAAATTAATTCGAAAAAAAAAAACAACAAAGCGTTTAACGCTCCGGATAAAAATCATCGATAAAGTCTCTTAATTCCGGCCGACTTCGATAAAAATGCTCGCGAGAGAGCGGATCGAGTTTCCGCGAGAGGGAACAAAAAAAAAGTGCACGCGCGGAATTAGAGCGACCGGCGCGCGCGCCTGCATTTTTAACCGTCGCTCGGCGCGCTAAAATTTTTATAAATAATTCGGGAAGGACGGCGCCCGAGCTATATATAGACGCGGTGGCGACGCGGAGACGGAATTTAAAAAGGCGGATCGGACAATCGCGGTATGATTCGGCCGGAAGCGATGACATTTGGGATGGGGGATTTTTTTTTTGGCGAGCTTGTCGGTCGGCATGCGAAATTAATTGATTTTTCGGCTCGCGGGCAGGAGGGATTGACGTTCGGCGGGGAGTGTTTGCGCTTTAATTAGCATTAATTAATTTTTACATTCGGTGGGAGATGATTTATCGGGACGATTAATTCGGGACTGGCTTTACATATTGGAGCATTAATTTATAGCGAGGATAATAGATCAAACTGCTACCTAATTTATTTTTGTGTTATTTTCGGGCGCAATTTCAAGTGCGATTAATTTTCGAAAATTGGTCAATTTACGGTACGCAGACTTCGTAAAATATCGGATTCATTAAGTAATTAAATACCTAATTAATGTAAAAAAATGAGGTAATTAACAAATAATTAGCCGCAATTGAACATTAACTGTAGTTTTTACTGTTCTAATCAGATGAAAGCATTGTTTTAGTTAAAATTAAAATATAATGGAAGTGTGGCGGTTACTGTACCACCTAACCATACGGCATGAAATAATTACTATGGGTTTTTTATTAAGAAATGTAGAAAGCTTGCAGACCGCAATGTTAAACTGAGTTTTTATTGTTTCTTCTATTTGTTGGAAGTATAACTTATAGAGTTTGAAGATTCTTTATTTCACGAAAAAGAGTAAGTAACATGTGGATAATAAATAAAATAAAATACCGTTTCAATTTCGAAATTGGCCAACAATTTGCCAAATTTTATCTGAAAAATTATTGCAAATTTTTCAAGCAAATGACAAATAGTGCAATAATATTCGTAAATATTCATCCTGCACAATTTCAAAAACATTTATTACAACCTTAAAATAATACTAAATTTAACCTGTTCGCAGCGATTTGCAATTGCCCTTCATAAAACGCGCATAAACCAAATTTCTCAAAACTTCCCTCGAACGCACCCATCAAATCCCGCAACAAGGCAGGCCTCCCGAAATTTGCGAATCAAACAACTCCCAGCGCAGACGCGAGCCTCGAATCGGATATAAACGCGGCGACGACGCGTTAATCATCGCCGGGGACTCGTTTCACACCCAGTGGACCGGCGTTTTTCCCGCGTCACGACTCTCGCGTCGGGTGTCACACGCGATGTATCGCTGTTTGCGATGCCGCGAATTATTCAAATTAATCGGAGTTCGACCGCTAAGCGGGTCAGCGGCTCTCTCGCTTTCGCCCCGACACTTGCGAGATTTCAGAGCCGGTATTATTACGCGAAAAACTCTCTTTAATTAAATCAGCCGCCGCACGCGAAGCCTTTCTTTCTTCCTGCTGGCTCGTTTCTTTCTTTTTCTATTTTTTTTTTCTTTTTTTTTCCTGAGAGAAACTTTAACGTGCTGGGAAAATTTGTAGTGTGGCGGTGCGCGAGCCGTGTTAATGGGACGTTGAGGGGAGCGAGTTTGTTTTTCGATTTAAAGGCGAGAGGACTCGAGTTTTTGGTTTTCGCGTAATTGAAGGTTTCGCGACACTTTATAAATTTTTACGTTATTACAGAGTTTGTAAAATGATTGTTATAACGGACTTATTAAAAAGGAAAAAAAAATGTTTTTACATCGCAAATAAAAGAGCTGTAATAATCATTAAAGCATTTACTGACTCGTAAATACAAGCAAGCAGAGCATATAATAATTATTTAAATAAAAGTTGTTAATGCTCCATCAATATTTTATTTATGCACCGACCACACGTATCCACGCGCGTATTGACCCAGCGGTTAGCTGCTAATTGACCTACTACGCGTATATGTTTTATATCCGCGCTCTCGTCCCAAACTGACTAATAACATTGGCAAATAATTTACGCCAATCCACTTTCGCCGTAACCCCAAAAGTGCGCGCGCCTAAATCCGAGCGAATCTTTCCAACGGCTTTCTCGCGGGGGGCCTTTAAATTTTAAATGACGCCGTGTGCAGCAGCGGCAGAGTCGAAACCGCACCGACCGAAATTCGGCGCAATTAACATATTCGAATCCCTTCAAACCGCGCGCGGCCTCTTTCCCGTTTGCCGCGCGCGGAATCTGCGTCTCGCTCGTGCTGCAAATACGTCATTGTTTACCGAGAGGGAGCGTTCAACGACGCACGCAACCTCTCTCGGCTCCTGCGTTTCAGCGCCGCGCTCTCCAGAGCCGCGCGCGGCGCCCCTTTTTTTTTCACGAGGGGGTGGAAAAGGCAGCCGCAGCTGCATTACGAGCCCTCGCTAAAAATAACCGCAGCGTTATCGAGCACATATTTGCGCAATTTTCTTTTTTTTTTACTTTCCAAAGCTCTCTCGCGGAAGTGAACGCGCGCCGTTTGTCCGTAATTCGAATGGATTTTCTCGAGGTTTTAATTTCGCGAGGGCGTTTAAGCGAGTATTACGGCTTTGTTTACCGCGTTAAACGCTCGTTTTTTTGTTTTGTTTTTAAGCAATGAGGAGGCAAGTATTTTTTTACGCGGATGGTAAGCGATTTTTAGCGCCGAGTCAGAATGAGTCCGCTCTGGCGAAATTGGTGAGTCACGTGAATCGGACTATCTACAATCTAAAACTACGACGAGACGGATCCGTTTCACAATCGTGCTTGGGAAACGCGCGCGGCGACAACGACGCTTTCCTAATCAGCGAGCGTTAAAAATCCATTAAACGCTGTTGAACAAAAAAAAAACCGCGAGCTTTTACCCTGAAAGCTTCGCGGGCAAAGAAGCCCGAGCAAATGGTAAAAGCTCGGGATGCGAAATTATCCCTGTGTAATTCCCGGGAAGCATCGGATAAAAGGCAGCGGCGTTTTTCCGAAATTACGCGGCAACACGCGGCAGCGGCTCTATATATACATACGTTCCCCCGGCAGTCTATCGGGCACTAAAGGGCCAGCCCGGTGTGTGTGTCGGTTTATAGCAAATTGCAGGCCATTACGCGCTACGTGACCGCGCACACGTTCCCAGAGAGAGAGAGACGAGCCGTCGGGCGGCCGATTTTCAAGCGGAGCCATTGCGCATACAAGCCGGAGTTGTTGCGTACCTACAGGCGCGCGCTCGCGGAGCTCTCTGCCTTTGAGAGAAAGGATGCACGAAGCGCGCCGATCGATTCGACCGCGTCCATTGGCTCGCAAGGAGAGTCGGTTTGTAATTTCAGAGGAAATCTTCGCGCCGACACGGTGGAGGAATGATTTAGGAAAGTTACCGCGGGGATTGATTTACGGCTTTGTTTACCCGAGGAGCTTTCCGTCAGTTTTCTGTTTTGGGAAAGTCGATTCGGTTGAGCAACGCTTTCGCGCCTTCATTAAGTGGTGGTACAAAAGTGGATTTTCATTGCGAGCTTTTCGATTCGAGACAATAGCAACTGGTGCATGAAAATAATAATAACCAAGTTTTTTTTGCGAGAATTCTTTTACTATCCTAAATGTCTTTCATTGTAAAAAATGTTTTTGTAAAAGTGCTTTAATTATAATAATTGAATTATGATGAATTTTTTGAGGAGAGCAAAATTCTTATTTATGAACAATGAGAAAATCCTCTCGCGAACTAGACAACGAACGCAAGATCTCATATGTGCGGCGGTCGATAAATCAGTGTCGAGCATTCGTTGTAAAATAATCTTTGTACTGCATAAATTAAAATATTTAGTTCGAATCAGCCGTTTAACGGGATTATTTACGATCAGAAATTAGCATTTTATCAGTGATTTTCTATGTTTAATGCATGCCCTTCAAATCCATATTCTTTTCCTCTTAACTATCTATTATATTGTAATGTGAAAGCAACTTTTTTACCGACACGTCGACTTATTAATAGCACTTTGTTAAAAAAGGCACACACAACTTTTATGCGCGCGGGAATAAAAAATTCTTTGAATATGCGTTCTTTGACACTTTTAATCTTTCACATCGGTATCTGCTAATTAGCAAGTTTTAAAATAACCGAAGAGGCATCGCTAAATTTTTCTTGCACTTGTTACGAGCCCCGGTGTCACGTGAACGAGGCACATGAATGTTGTTTTGAATTTTTATTTTCTACAGGATTGACTTTTCTAGCCGCAAAAAATGAAAGAGAATTTTAGCACCGCGTCGGAAAACAAATTTTTGAATAATCGCAAGCTAACGTGTTAACGCAACAACAGTCGCAAGAAATGAATAATTATCACGTGAATTTTATTTATGTTCGTTTTTCACTTTAAAGGATAAAGACACTATTTTATAGTTGCTTTTTACTTACGGTCATTCGATTTGTAATATTTCTTATGTAAAATTTTCAAAAGATTTAACCAAAAGATTTTCACTTATCTGTTGAATTATATTGGATTCTATTTGGTTCTATTTGATTCAAGGAATAAAAGGTAAAGTGAAAACATAAAACTATTTAATTATTTTTAAATACTTTTTAAATTTTTAAATCATTAGCCGATCAAAGTCAAATACAATGAAAAAAGACATTTAAATTTTTTATTTAATTTTAGATTAAATTTTTGATTTAAATGGTCTTACATAAGAACAATATAAAAGAGATAAGTATTCATTTCCGCTATTTTTTTTATAAATACAATTTAAATATCTTAATCTCAATTGATTTTCAGTTCCGTCGCTTCAACAATCCCCAGTCATTACGTTATCAGAGGAGGTTGCCGTAAAGTTTCTATCAAGGTAGATCAAACCTCTGATACGACTTGCGTCATAACCCCATTAAAAAATCGGCCATCTAAGGTCAGATAAAAGCATCCAGCGATCCTTTCTTTCCAGAAAAGTTTTTAGGCGCGAGTTAAAAGGCACCGGCAATCGCTTCAGCCCTGAATCCGCGCAATTTCCCGCGGCCAACTAAATAACTTTATATAAGATTTCCTTCGACAGAAATAAAGGCAACAATCCTCTTCGTTTAACAACAATCACATAATGAAGCAATTTCCCTAAAGAGCCTCGAGACTCGAGGCGACACTTAGGCGCGCGCAATTAGCCGCCGCTGCGCGCCTCTCCAGCAGCAGCAGCAGCAGCGCGACAAGAGAAAATCCAAAGAGCCCATCGCGAACGTTCTGGACGGCGCTAATTATTAGAGCGGCCCGATTCGTATGCGGGCCGAGAGCCGGCCGGTCGACGTGTCGCGAATCGAAAGAGAGTCTCCTCGTCATCTTCCAGCCCGCGATTTTCGTCGGGAGAGAGAGAGAGGAAGAGAGACGGAGGCAAGGCTGCCCCGGCCGATTAGGACATCGATTTCCGGCGACCGGCCTCTGAAGCGAGGCGATTGTGTGAGTGGATAATTTCCGACCGCACCGACGTGACGGACTGCGAGGCGTTTGAGCGGAGGAGAAACTCGAGAGACATGCTGGTAGACGCTCGCTCGCTCGTCCGCTCTTCTGCTCCTCGTTTAATCAAGTAATTTTCAGGAAATGGATCGAGGATTTATGGGATTAGTTTTTTTTTTTTTTTTTGCTTTCTTCGAGTGTCGAGTTGAATTATTTTTTATTGCCTCCTCTTGCCGTGGCGAGAGATCAATAAGACACTCGATAATGGAATCAAATCGTTCGCGGCGTGTTTTACAATTTATTGAATAGTTTTTCTTCCACGCGAATTGAAGTACAAAGTTAATTGGCGAACAAAGCTGCGGATATTACATTTTAAAAATCCGCGTATTCGACTTTCTTCACGCCCGAATAATTTTGCAAAATATTAATCAGGCAAAAATGTTTTCAACATATTTATGAATCTGGATATTTTCTGTTTATTCGGGTAGAAAAATTGCGAATCGATCGGAGACGGTTTTTCAACGGATCCGCATAAATATTCATGAGGAAAGTACTCGACCGCACGAGCTAACGAAGCTATTTTTAGCGTTTTTTTTTTTTCGTTATGCACGGAGAGCTGAATTTTTTCAAACAGCTGCCTCTGTGCTCGCCTCATAAGTGAATGGCGCGAAATTGACATGTACCTTGTTTAACTTTCGCGATACTTCACGTCAAATCAGCGGAGAATTTGATTTTCTAAGCGTCCGCTCCTGTGGTTTTATGATAATTTTCTGTTTACCCTGCTTCTTCTAAACCGCTCGAGGCGACTCGGACACCGAGAAAAAATTAATTTCACTTTTATATTTTTAGTTTCATCGGATTGAAATGTACGCGAAATCAAGAAAAATGATTAATAAATTTTTTGAATGAAATATTAAAAAAACAAAAAAAGGAAAAAAGAAGAAAAAAAAGGCAATCGAAAGAGAGAAGAAAAGGAGCACTGTCCGGTTAACAATGAAACAATTGTCGTTAATTAAGCGCTCGAGACTAATAAAGGTTATTATCGTTCTCTTTGCGATATCGCGCGTGCACTACCGCGCTCGTATATTATTCACTTTGTTTCAATTTACGTGTCTCGCTGTTATACACGATGACCGGCCCGGCCGGACAGGCGACAAATGTCAAACTTATCAATCAACAAAACCATATCAAAAATAACCTTTACCCGTATTATACCCTTACGTAATCGGCCCTTACGCGTGCAAGCGCGTTAATCTTTATCCGCGCGATATTCGGGCGGCCTTTTTTTTCGAGTTTAGAAACGCAGGCGAACGGCAATCAAACCGAAGCCCCCCCCCTCCCCCGCGGCGTCATTAATCAACGCCCCGGCGTGTAAACAATCAATCAGCGCGAAAGTTGGAAAAAAGCGAATCCTCGCCCGGCAAAACAATAAAGCTCTCGAGAGCACGCGAATCCCCCGAACAAAACGCTCTCGGGGCGCGCGACGATTAATCACGCTTTTTCCTCATTAGAGCTGAAAAATCTGAATGGAGCCAGCGGCGCTCTAACGGCCGCTTTGTACAGCGTCGAGCGACAGCCGCGCGACCCCGAAAGCCGCGATATTATTAGGAGGCTGCCGGCAGGGCGACGAACCTCGGAGCGAAAAGCGTTTTGTATCCTTGGACGTTGCGTCTCTTTGTGCGAAAAAGATACGTTTCGCAGCTTTTTCGATGGGTTTAGCGCGCGTTCGTATATACAATTGCCCGCCGGGGGGGAGACGGAATTTTCGAGAAGGCTTTTATTGGCGCGGCTCGGGGAGCTCGATGTAATAAAGTGGACGAAGAAAGTTGCTTTGCTTGAAATGATTGACTCGACGTTAATTAATGCGCGGGAGTTGAGCTATGCTAATAAACGTCTAAGATTCTTTTCCCCGAGTCACGCTATGGAAGCATTAGCGAATTTACGCTCGTGCCTCTATGTTTTTTTTTATTACTTTGTCAGTCTGAACCGAACAGGTTTCTATTATTAAATTAAGCAGACCTCCTACGCAGTCGATCTTAATTACGCAAAAATTACTGTTTTTCCACCGAGTTTCACTTTAATCTGACATTTACAAAGGAAACTTTTAATTAACGTCAAGCATTAAAGGGCCGCGCGACAAAGAAAATGTTTTACAATTTCTATTTTAATAAGATTTCACTTGAAATTCTCCCGCATAAATTCAAAAGGCCAAAAGCAGCAATACTTTTTAATTACAATCTACATCCGGCAACTCGAAACGCAATCTCTCTAGTCCGCGTCCCAGGAAAGAAAAAAGGAGGAGCGGGCAACAAAAAAAGGCAGGCTGCGATCCGCCGCGCGGCCGAAAGCGACGAGTCGGGCGTCGGCCCTGAAGTAGCCTCTCAATGTCGCGCGAAGGCCGAAGGGGACCTTTCTCCGCGTCGCGGGCGGGTTTTACGTGCCTCGGCGTGCGTCGTCGCTCGGAGCACAAAGCCATCATCAGGCACCTGCGCGAATATCGCCCCGGGGCCCGGAGTGGCGCCCGCTTCCGGATTCGCGAAACCGGCCTCGAACTCCGGCCGAGAGAGTTCGGGATTAGACCGAGAAGCGGACGGGGGGACACTTCCGGTGGAAAGTGATTCGTGAATTCTGGCTTTCCGTTCTTTTTCTGTTTTTTTTTCTTTTTAATTCGAGGAAAATTTCCCGGTGAAACTCGCGAGAGAGAAACGCAGGACGGTCGGCTGTTTCGTTTCCGCGTAGTTCTCCGTGTTTTGTCGTACATACTCGCGTGCAGGTTGCTTATTTAATTGTAGCGGACGGGCCAGGGGAACGCGAGACTGAAAAACAAGTCCTATGCAGTTAGCTTTTTTGATGACACGTGTACCGCGCGCTCGTTTTTTCCGCTCGCAGTGTTCGGAACGGAATAAACGGAGAATGCCCGTGTCTTTGACGCTGGAATTTTGTATCTTTCAAAGGGAGGAGAGAGGCGGGTTCCTTTTTTTTCTTTTTTCTTTTTAAATTTCTTTGTGGAAAATAATTTTAATAGGAACGGGACTTCTTTGAAGTATCAAACGGTTTTAATGCTTAACTTTGAAAGAGAGCGTTCTATTTCGGTGCCGGTTTTAATGGTTTCATAAAATTTTTCTAGAGCAAAGAGGATACTCATAAAATGCTTATCGCGGAGCATTTCCCGTGGACTATTTTTTTACTCGCAAAGTTTAGAATAATATTAAGTTTTTTTTTTTTTCTAGAAAACAAAACAGTCGTTTCGTAGCATCTTTATTGCATCAGAGTAATAAAAATCCGAAAAAACTCGGATGTGTATCTTAAGGGCCGTTTATAAAGTCAATAAACGAACAGGATAAAGAAGAATTATCATTTCTTTAAACGGCGTACCGTTCGAATTTCGGATATCAGCTCTAATTTATTGGTCAACCTATCCAGTTCTCCGCGTCAATATTTCACGAGCGAAGTCCAATCCTTTTTTTTTCCTTAAACCTGTATTTTGAGTATTTTAAATGTTTTCGCCTAGTTTAGATCGTACTTAATATTGGGAACCCAACATGTCGGTCGTAAACTATATAGCTATATGTATTCAGCGAAAATATTGTGCAACGCTCATAAAATACTTTTGCTACGTCGTTTTCCGTCGCAATTTCAGAAATTCCTGATCAATTTACGGCTCCCTTGCGTAATTAGTAAAAATCTTGACGTAACATTCAGCCGTGAAATTCGCGCCGAACCCTATACACAATTCTCAATTGTGCACAAGAGACCGCCGGTACCTAAATCAACAAAGACGCGAGCGCGCGAATTTCGGGGGGCGCGAACTAAACGCCAAATTTAAGCTTACGATTTGCATTGCAAAGTCAAGCGCCCGCAAGACACGGAGCATCTCACCTATATATCCTACTTTTGCCGGCGCTATTTAAAATAAAGATTAAAGATCAGTTCGCGCAAAAAGTGAAATCGCCTAACGGTTCGTCCCCGTTGACAATTTCGCTCATTAGAGTAACGGTTCGGCTGCGAATGCGAGTAATTGTCTGCGCCCAACTGCTCGGTTCCGCGAGTTTCGTGAGAATCGCATTGTGCAAAAAAAATCATATTCTTTTACGACGGCCGACGGCGCAAAGTTTCTCTTTATCCCTTCGGTTGTAAACGTTGCGTCCCGTTAACTAATACACCAGCTCAGCAGCGGCAGCAGCCACCGATAGAAAACAAATATTTGCCCCGAGCCAGCAGTTGCAGCGCTTTACAACCAATACGGGCCCCCCGGTATCGGCACTTTCTTCCTCTCCCTGCCGTCCACTATCAAACTCGGCCGCGGCCGTAAGAGCGTTTTAGGCGCAAAAAAAAACGTCCCCGAGATAAAAGCGAAATCTCCCGGTGCAGCTCGTTCGCGGAGAGATTAGCATTCCCGCTGGGGGGAGAGAGGGGAGAGAGAGCCGACGAAAAGCTGCCCCGAGGATAAAGCCGCTCGTTATCGTCGAGCTTCCTTTCTTGCTTTTATGGGACGAAACGTCGATACCGGCCGGACGAGTGTCGAGCGGCAGGCAGGATTACGGCGGCAGTATAAGAGGAGAGTCGTGCCGGTCTTGAGGGCCGGTTATTTATTTTTAAGGAAACGGACGAGAGAGCTCTCGGTTAGTGTTGTTTGACGATGATGCTTCTCGAACGGGGTTATCTTGGTTTATTAAATTTCAAGAGCTGCTGTTAAAATGATATGGCGACGCTAAGGTTTTTTGGCAAGCTTGAAGGTGAAATTTTGATGAGTTTGTGGGTGGCGTCGTTTAGGAAATAGGTAGTTTATTAACGTATAATAAGAAGATTATTGCGTTGAAATGTTTGTAATAATAGTATTTCCGAGGATATTTGCAAATTAATACACGTTCGGAAATCATCGATTAATGGATATCAAATGACTCTGGATTGATAAAGATAAAGTTCACTTGGATATTATTGTAAATAGACATTCCGAGAAAATGGAATAAACGTTGATCTCTTGTTTATACGCGAAGATAAACAGAATATTTGAAATCTATGTCAACGTAATAATACCCTCTAATTTGCTGTGAAATCGGAAGTAAATAGCCAGAGTCGCCGCGAACCGTAAACTTATTACGGCCGCTAAGGTTGCATTTAGGAATGAATCGACCAAGAATCCAGCAGATAAAATTGTTGACGTATTAGAGATCGCATCTCGGCACTTGAAAGTCGCCGATTGAAGAATCAAAAATGCAGCATGAATCACGTATCAAGTCCGTTAATGCGAAAAACAAGCGTTTATCGACCGAAACAAACCGCCTCTCCCAGTTGAAAAAACATGTGCATTTCTTGATCGATGCTATGTACGTCTCGCTTTTTTTCCTTCTGTAAGGCGTGGCATTCTTTCTTGTCGCGCGGAGGACCGAGAAAGGAGATGCGTTTTAGTATATTAAAGTTCCAGAGACGAGGCTCTCGGCGCTTTAAAAGAGACGCGTAATAATCGCGTTTTATGGAAATGTCGCGCGATAAATTAACCGCGGGATGCCTTTCGAAATTGGACCGAACGGCGATAATCGCGATAAAATTCGTGCTCGAGACTCTTTATCTGACCGAGATAACGGAGAAAAACAAACGGATTCTCGCAGAAGGCTTGAATAAACTTGGCATAAAGTGCAGTATTTGTTACGAAACGGTGAAAAAACTCTCGGGAGACATATTTCTTTACAAAACCGTAGTCTTATAATCCGCTTCTAATTATAGTCTAGAAAACAAAATTTTTCGAAACATTTCATCCTACAACAAAGCCCTCTTAACGGCGCTCTGTCCAATAAGCAGCCATTGGCGAAGCCATTCTTTTCTTCGAGGCGCGGCTGTTTTGGACGCGAGTCAAGAACGGCCGGTATTTACATTCGCCGAGAGGAGAGAGAGAGAGAGAGAGAAAGGAATCGAAGAAGATGCACACAAGCCGACCGAGTTGCGCCACGAGAGTGCAAATGACCGGCGACTCGGCGGCGGCGGCGGCGGCGACGGCGCTGAATGAATTTATTTTTCTTCGAGTCGAGCCTCTTGTACGCGTCGCCTGTGTTTATGTGCGCCGCGAAATTGGGAAACGCTCGTCGCGGAGTTGGCGCTGTTTTTTTTTTTTTTAAAGAGGTTTTTAAGGGGATTGGGATCGACGGGTTTATTAATTTTGCAGCGAGAGAACACCAAGGCGTCCAGAAATTCTGGAGAGATTTGGAGTGGGTACTTTGTTTGTTGCTTGATAAGATTAAGTGCGCTTAGTGGGAGAATTTTATTTCGAAACGAGTTACGAAATTCAAAGTTTTACTGGCTAATAATAATGTATCATCCATGAATAATTAAAATCAATATTTTAAGTATAAGTTTCTAATTATAGTTGATGTCCAATTTAGTAAAAAATTCGAAAATACACTGAGAAAAAAATTTAGTTGAATTAACTGATATTCTAATACTTCAATGATACTGTCATTGATTTAATAGAATCTGTACTGT
>UCOM01002902.1:0-21886 GCA_900474385.1 Ormyrus pomaceus | reverse complement strand
TTCTAATGTTAAAATATGAAGGAAGCCGCGTCCGTTCGGCCTAACGCTCGATTTTTCAAAAGTTATGTGCTCTTTTAGCAAAAATCTAAGAAAAATCGATTTTTGTTTAATCACGTATAACTTCTCAATTAACGGTAAAAAAAAATGTCATCCAAAAATTTTTATTTATTCAAAAGTTATAGCTAAATAAATATTTACAATAAAATTAAGTTAAAGTTACATAAGTAGATTTTTTATGTTATTTTAATGGTCATTCTTTGTTTGACTATTACTTTTGAAAAAATAAAGATTTTTTGATGAAAGTTTTTTTTAATCGATAGAATTTAATGTCGATAGTTAAAATATTGTACCGTTAATAGTTGAAAAGTTATAACGTATTTAAACAAAAATCCATTTTTCTTAGATTTTTGCTAAAAGAGTACATAATTTTTGAAAAATCGAGCGCTAAGCCGAACGGACGCGGCTTCGTTCATATTTTAGCATTAAAAAACATATCCCATACTTACAGGAAAATCCATTACCCAAATGTACACTTTCTTTGTAAGAGAGTGGATAAATTTTGAAAATAAATTGACTGAAATGTGATTTGTAATTTATATAACGCTTATTGTAATGTACACGTACGGAAAATCGCGTTTATCATCCGATCTTACAATCGATACTGATCAAATGGGTATCCACCTGAAGAAAATGATGTTGGATTATCAAACAAACAGATATTAAATTAAATTGAGCTATAAATTCACACTGCAATGCTTTATATTGTAAATATAATACAGTGTATTTAATCTTTTTAAAACTTTATAATTTCCGAAATTTTATCCTCAAAAACATTACACCAGTTTAAGGATTATTTTTCTTAAATTTTTCATTCAATCAAAATAAATTCTACAAAAACATGAGTCGTTTAAGATTGTGAAAGGCTCGAAATTAAAAATCATTTGCAAACGTAACTTTTTATTTAAAGCCTCATTACATTTTAAGTTTAAAAAGCAGCTATACTTCTTAACTCCAAGCTTAATAGCTGACATAAATAGCAAAGTGAGTTGTAAATACGCGCAAAATTTTCTTCCTTCACTCCTCGCGCTTCAAGTGACGCGGCTCTGACTCAATCTTTCCTTTCCAACTGAAAAGCATCAGAAAACATAAACAAAGACGGATCCTATTTCAAACCTCGGACTGTTCACCCCGCCAACGGTCTCTCGATCGAGCATCCCCCCAAACGACGCCGCCAGGCCAATATCCGAAAAAAGCCCGCACAATAGATCGCTTTCCTCCTCGGCTTCCAGCACATTCTTCGCTTAGCTCGCTTAGCTCGGTTGTTACGCCGGTGCGTGCGCACACTACCCGCGCGGACATTTTTCAGATCACTTTCACTCTCGCCGACTAGTTGGATGCTGGACGGTGGAAGGTTGCCCCGTTCTGGGACGTAACTCGCGAGCGTTTCGACGATCGTCGAACCGGTCTCTCTCTCTCTCTCTCTCTCTCTCTCGCTCTCTGCGAAGGAGTGCCGCGATGCAAATTAACGAGGTCCATCTCTTAACGGAGTCAAGCGCATCCTTTCGATGGTTGCGCGAATGCATTCCGCAGCGACTTTTTGCAAGCTCCACGAGGTACGGAGAGGACGGCCAGATCGTACGGAAACTTTGGCGGCGCGAATTTTTGATGTAACTAATGTTGATGAAATCGGAATGGATTCCTGGGTTATTTTAGGAAACTTTTCTAACGCCTCGCTTCGAGAAGAAATGGAAGACTACTCGGGGAGGCGGGATTATTCATTTTAAGCACTGTTTTACTTTACGTAAACAGATAGTGAAAGAGCTCGATGAGGAAAAACTTCGTAATAAAGGAATAAAAAGGATAATCGTGCTGGACTTTGGGCTACTTCAAGACTTTATTGTAAACAGAATTATTTAGGTCATCAGTCTCGATCGCAGTAACGTTTTAACTTTTATTTTTACTGCCAAAATACCTTCCAACTTATCAGTGCAGCCATTACATGTGCTTAAAGATTACTAAAGTAATACGTCGATGCATTACAACATTTTAATTACTACTGAAAGATGTCTTTGTCTTTCATTTATAATTTATGTAAACTCATCTTATGGCGTAACGATAATTAACTTTCTTAAAAATTGATAAATGAATAAGTTGCATGAAAATAAACTTATTGAAATAAACTTGCGCATTTAGCATCAACTGGTATCGATGAATTATTGTGTTTCTAAATATCAAAAAATTGTCTATTAATTTGACATTAGTCCAAACTATCTACCTGCTTTTCTAAACAAAAAACCTCTAACCCTTTCGCAATTCCTCACCAATTATCTCCAAAAAAACTCCATTCCTTATTGGATCACGAACAATTGCGTGTTCACATTACAGCATATTACATATCCTGACGATTCATTCACTCCTCTCCGGCGGGGTCCACGAATGTCCGCGCGTTAGGCAACCATGCAGTATATCCCGCACCTGCGCCTCTCTCATTTATAGACGCGAGAGAGAGAGAGAGAGAGAGAGATGCGTGGCACACTTTATGAGAAATCCTCGCGGATTTCAAGGTTAAAGCCGGCGATCGTGATGCAGCGCTGCCGCGGTGATCGACTTTTCGAAATTCCCCGCCGAAGGCTGAGGCGATTTCGGCGTTTCGTAAAAACGTCGTCTGGTCTCGTTCGCGGGTGCTAATCGGCGGCTTTCGGCGAAATCAGCGGTAATGAGCTTTCATCATTCGAGAGGATGTAATCAGATGCTGCTGAATCATCGATGGGCCGAGGAGGAGGCGGCTTGGTGCCACTCTGGATCGCGGAGCTGCGTACTTTTAGTTTTATATTGCAGTGGGCACTTTTAATAACCGATTTAATAATTGATGATTTGCCGACTTTAATGAAGAGCGATAATTCGCTTTTTTAATGCGTTTTACATGCGTATTTACTTTTTTAATGCGTTACTTTACATAATAGAGTTTAATATTCTAAATGAAATTTAAACATTTTTGCACTTTCGTTAGAATTTAAATGAGCAATAAATGTTTGAATTGAATTGATTACCTGCTTCTTGAGTTTTTTCTAATTAAACCTGTAATTGAATGTATGAATGTTCTTTAAAACATTGCCGCATCTTTTTCCGCTCTGAATTTTAAGCGATCATTTAATCCCATTCTTTCATCCGCAAAATATATGATTTTAATTTCGTTGTTTAAAAATATAATTTGAAAGAAAGTTTTTACATCAACAAAGCGTCTTTAAAATCCAAGGTCACGTCGTTGTCTCCTGGCCATCTATATACGGATAACGAATGCGAATTTCTGTGCTTGTGTTTTGCAAGAATTATTATAAAATGTGAAAAGAAGATTCACACCAGTTGTGTTGCAATGAGTTTATGTGAATTCCTTTCGAAAGTGGTCATTTTGGAAGGACTCGGATAAATAATTTAAACGAAGGCACGTTGTTGAACATTTTACTATTTTATAAATTTAATTAAAGTTTTTTTCCTATAATAATTAGTACTATTTTGTCGAAGTAGACTATAAATGCTTTAAAAACATTGACTGAAAATTGAACATTCTGGATCGATACTGAGCTATTACCTCAATATCAAATGATAAAGGATTATCTCGTTACTTTAAACACATGTTTGTAACATCTATTTGCGTCAATTCAACTAACATGTAAATTTGTAAAACTTACTTATTTTCATAGACGTTCTGCACTTTTTTGTAAACAGAATAAAATTGTTTATTTCGTACATTCTACTTTACAATTGAATGCATTAAAAATGTCAATTAATTTACAATTACAAAAATAATATTACGTTACTTTATGTTTTTCATTTTTCACTTTTATCTTGGGAATGCATTATTTATTACTTAAATTGTGATAAAGTTGTAAATCGTGAATAATGAAATATGTTAAATATATTACATGAAACAGTTGGAGATTCCTCAAATGAAAAATGACTTTGTAATTTTATAAATTAAAGTTGTTTTTATGCTCATTGTCGTCAAATCAGTGTTTTCAGTATTAAATTTTAAATTTATTTTAAAAGGATAAAATTATTTTTCAGTCCATAAATCACATCAATCGGTCTAAATTACTCTGCATTTTCTTTTATAACGAATTATGACTAATTAACGTCACTTTATGAACCATCGTAAAAGTTAATACCAATACAAGCAGCATAATAATAACTAAAATGACTTTAAATAACTTTAAATGACTATACTGATTGTTATTATTTTATGATTTATTCAGTTGAAATCCTACCAAATCAAAAGTGCATGAAAATAATTTCTTGCACAAAAAAATATGAAAACGTATAATGCCGTCATCTTCACCAACTCAGAACGTATAGAAATTTTACAATTTATCCCAGTTATCCTTTCGCCAAGAATCTTTTGCGCGCATTGGTTTTCACTCGTGAAACCGGAAGTTCCGTCAGTCGGAAAGACGCTGCCGTTTGTTAGTAGCAATTTGCGCCGGCGCACGCTAACCAGTGTAATTAAATCGACGCAGGTCCAGTGCATAAGCGTGTGTTTCTCCACGTAAATTCAGAGGAAGAAACTTTAGAGTGTTTTAAACGCTGTTCGAATAAAATTATTCAATATACCCCGGTATCGATTTTTCGCTAAAAAAGCTGGACATTTAAATTACTAGATTAAGATTTGAGTTAGAATAAAAACCGTTTCAACTATAATTAGGCAGAAAAAAAACGAAATTTATTCGACTAAAAAATCTTTCTCTTTGGTATTTACTCAAAGGTGCTATGAATTTTAAATTTGAATTGATGATTGGCCATTTTTTACCAAATAATGTTTACCTTATAAAAAAGTATGTAGTGTTGATGAGAATAAAGTATTATGTAAATAAAATTCGTTAGATAATGACATTAATAGGGTGCGCGTGACTGCAATTGGCTATTAAATGATCTTTTAAAGTTATAAAGCCGCAAAGCGACAATTTTCAGTTTTCTGAAAGGTTTGATTATGCTTAAACGCAAATATATTATGAACTTCGGAAGTTATTTTATATATTTATTGCGCATGTATTGACTTTAATGATTTTGCAACAATGTTAAGTCTATAATTTTATCTTAAGGTAACCAGTAAAACAGGTTTATACTTAAATCTCGGTTTAGAACCCGAAACTGTATGACGTGAAATAAATATTAAAAATTAAATTAGCTCATTGGCAGGTGATATTCGTCAATACGGAACGACAACTCGTTAGTCATAAAAAGAACGAAAATATATTTTCAAAATGAAACGTACTTGAGACGGTGGATTAATTACGTTGTAGAAAATAACTCTTTTTTATAAATTATCTTACAAGATTTGACTCCGCATCTCATTTTCATGAGGTATTGACGAGTCGAGCAAAGCTTTTTTGTGAAGATGATTTATTACCATCTAAAACAAAAACGAGGCATCGCTTTCATAATTCCAGCCAGTGACGCAAGATTAAAGCATTTCTCATCTGATACGCGGAAAAAAAACACGATTAGACGAATTCGAATCTTTCATTAATCAAGAAAATACTTTGCGAAAAATCAAAAACGACGCCTGCTACCTTGAACGCATCTCCCGCACATTTCGCAAATCCGATGAAAAATATTCTTACTTCGCTCTTTGACAAATGTTCGTTTAAAGTTGGCATTAAATATCGATTATTTTAAAAGAAATACTAAAATTGAATACGAAATTAATAAAAAAAAACTGCGGCTTTTCGCCAATCTTCAGGTAAATATTAATAGGATGATTTCATTAATTTCTGAGTGCGAAAAAACCCGCAGCCTCTCAACTACAAGAAAAGGCGCAACCACGTGACGGATGTCCGGCTAATCCAGTACAAACAGCGATCGCGGCGCGAGTTTCGCACGTACGGCGATGGAAGGTTACGCTTTGATCGTCTGTTTATTCTCAATTATCATAGGCGACATTGAATCCCGTCTGACTTTCCTCGGACTGCGCGAAACGTTAATGAGCGATTCCAGGCACGACTTTGTCGAAAAACTGCCCATTAGAATACCGCGCTGCACTTTTCAGCGCGAAATTGTTTGAGCTGCGATGACATCAGTCTGCGGCGCGGAGGTTCGCCGCGCTGAGCCCGACTGTTCTCGCGGAAAGGTTCATCTTTTTATAGCGCTATGATAGATGCCTCCGCGGGCTCTTTTCGCCGACTGCGGAATCGAGGGATTGACCGCGCTTCTTTTGCACTATCTCGTTGTTACTAACATTTTTATCGTAGCATATTTTTACAGTCCCCGTATTCTTTCAACATTAAAACTTTAAAATAAATATATATAATAAAAGCAGTGTAAATCTTCCGATGTTTTAGATAACGATTTTTGCTTGTAATTAAAGACTGAATCTTGAATGAAACAATGTGAAAATTCACGCAGCTTATTTAAAACTATCAAAAACATCAAAAAATTTTCATCGCGTGAACAAACAAAAAGCAATACTCACTGTGCTTGAACTTTCCCCGCTGCGAAACGAGGAGGTTGAGTGGCTTCGGTATCTTGTCAACGGGAATGGGCGCGTCGGGGTTCGGCCTCGGGCCGAACAAGGCGCTCCTGCCCACCTTCATGTACTGCCTGCCGATTCTCGTCGGCGAGCCATCGCCGAACAGACCCGCTAGGAACTTCATCTTTCGATTATTTAGCACGGCGCCGCGCGCACGCGAAAATGCGAAGGGAAGAGAGAGAACTGTTATAGAGTCGCGAAGCTAATCCGCCCACCCACCCGAAAGTGAGACTTCACACGACGATTCGCGAACGAAGGGGAGTGTTTACTGTCAAATAGTAATAGTCCTTAGCGCAGATCGGGACGCGATGACGTCCATTGGTGCGAAGCCCGCTTCGCTCTCTGTTCTCTCAGCTTCTTTCGTGTTCGAGGAAAAGAGCTTTATTTGCCGATCGCCTCGACTGAATAAGCGCTAAAGAAAGACTATTCGAGGGTATATACGTGAAGGAGGAATGCCCGAATGCTTTTGCGAGACTAAATGACTGCTGTGATCACGTCACTTCACCCAACATCGTCGCTTCATTCGGAGCGGTGAATTTTGATTCTGCTTTGCTCGGAGTGTATATAGTTGCTTTCTTCGTACGCTGATGGATTATTCCTCTTTGGTTTTGATCCCTGAAGTTGGTGTGTGTGCGCGAGAAAGGCGGCGAGATTAAAGGAGTGAGAGAGAAAATTCGAGATTGAAAACGGTAATTTTTGGCACTCTCAATTCGTCATTTTTTGCTTGGCTTCACCGCACTTTGAAATCTTGCATGCACTTGAAAGACACTTTCACTGCTACCGCGGATTCCGTTCCGATCTGAAACAAAAGAGATTTTTCTTGATTATTCTTTCCGTCGAACAATATGCATTATTTGGAAAATATCGTGCATTCTCATTAACTTTCATTTTACTATCAATATTTATGTGTTTATTGTTACGTTCGAAAGCCGTTGCAACATTTTTATCGCGTAAATGGTGCGCTAGATATATATTTTCTCAAAAATGCATGGAATTCAATTTATTCAAATTGCGACTATAAAAGGAAAAAAGTTTCCATGACCTGAACTTTGTTGGTAAGCAAAGTAAAAAACGAGATGGAATATGCGAAATATCGTAATCGCCCCACTTGAATAATTGCATTACGTGAAGAGACTCTCGCTCGTAACGATCAGCGTTTAATAAGGTCGAAATGAATACTGTAACTTTTACCCGATAGAGTTAAACTGTGCTATGCAAGAGAAAGAAAGACTTTTTTAAGCGACATATATTTGGAGAACTTTATTGATGAGCCCCAAACTAATTTAAATAATTAATAATTGAAAATTAAAGCAAATGGAATTTGGCCTCAGTTTTTATTTGGGTCGAAGTCCACCGCGAATATTTTTAAATATTTATAAGCAAATTAACAAAAAATAAAATTGATTTCGGAGAGACTTTTTAATAGTATCTTCATCGCTAAATTTAAATATTTTTGTTGACTTCTGGGAAGTGACTTTTGGAAATGTACGCCAACATTACATTCCCAAATATAGTAGTGTTCCGTGCATAAAAAATCAATCATTTTCCTACAATAACAAATAAAGCAAAAATTTTGGCTTAGCAAGGATAAGCTAACTTAAAAAGAGGAACATTTCCGTACCGCAGTACGAAAGGATGACGTTCAAAGTTGTGCAAAAGTCAAATTTATGCATGCTTGACTGATTGTGTGTAGTGCGCACAAGCGACAGTGCAGCCTTGTATTTCGATTCCGGGAAGGTACAAACTAATATGATCAAAGAACGCTTTTAGTGAAAAAGCAAGACTCTTTTTTTTCTCCTAAATTCCGTCGCAATATTGTATTGCAACGCAAAAAATTTGTTTCTTCAACTTTCTATCTAATATTACTCAAGTAGTGCGTAAGCAAGACGAAAAACTTTGAATATAATGAAGCGAACGAGACTTTCCTTTTTTCATTATTAATGCGCTGCTTAGCCGATTGTTAAGTAATTGGTAAATATAAAAACTTGTGCAACAGGAAATTTTCTCCGAAAATTTTCTTGCCACCGTACACAGATTCGATTAGATTTACTTTTATTGCAGGCAGTAAAATACCGAAATAAAACATTCGATACACCCGTTCGATATGTAATTGCTCAACCTTCGAGATTGACGCTTAGCTTATACGTAGAAAAACAAATCAAAACCCATTTTAACCTTCCGAACGATATATTGTAATAGCAGCGGGAACGAAATTTCAAAGCTTTCCTCCGGCAAAAATGCGCAATAACTTTGCATTTTGTCACATATAATTTCGCAAGTCGCGGAGTCGCGTGTAATCAGGGCGACGCGATAACCCGTCGACGACAAACAGACTAATAAGCTGTCCATGTCATTGCACCAATAACTTCTTTTCGACCTTACCGCCATTTGCGTATCTATATACTCTGCGCATTTCCGAAATCCTTGTCGCGCGGCCCGATCCGAAAATTTAGCGAAAAGTCACGGAGAGAGAATTTAATCGGCACACGTGTCTCGCGAGGACTCGTGCGCGTGACGCGCAGCCGAAAGATCTCTGTTCGCACCTTTTTAGTTGTGGACTGAATTAATTTTAATTGATAGATTGATAATTGGTGTATTTGTTATTTTCCTTTCTGAAAAAATGACGCGACCGCCGGCTTTTTGCGCGCAGGCAAACGTGATGCAGCATCGCTGGAAAATTGTCTTCACGGTTATTAATGTAACAACCAGAAATTAGCCTGGTGATACAAAAAGCGATTATGCGGTCATTGGGGGAAAAAAGCGAGCGTATTCTACAATTATCGCTCTAACTGTAACAAAAACCGCTGCCAATTCATTGGCACTTAGCTTCCTCCTAACTAATTTATCGTGCCAATATTATCTCCGAGATTCATTAAAAACAATCGATTTTAACAACATAATTTCAACCTATTGTATATTTAATGAATTATTTATTGTTGTATTATTATTTTATTTTTATGTCTTTTTTAGAATTTAATGAAAACTAAACATAATTAAAGTAAAAATTTTATTATTGGAATATTTATAGTCTTAAAAAATAGAATTTTTGGAAGTCCATAAGCCAAGCTCGATTTGGCGCAAGCTTGGATAAAAATCCATGGGTTAAATCAAGCTTCATACAAGTCGTATAATAAAATAATGTTCAATACAAGAGAAAAAAAGGCGATTTTAACCTGGTGTAACCTTTTCACACTATCTTCGTTTTGAAGAAAATTAAACGAAAATTTCAAGTACATTAAATTTTTTTTAGTAATTATTAGTCAAAGAAAAATAATTTTTTATATTTGATTTGAACTGTATTGCTATACACTAATGTAAACAATCATAATAAAATAAATTTAAAAAAATTGAAATTAAATTTTTCAAAAATCGAAAATTGACGATAAAACGAAAACTAATAAGCGAAATAAAAAAAGAATTTTTTTGCCACCATCACAAAAAACATCATTTATTCTTGTTCCTGACACCTTAAATACAATTATAACAGGTTTTTAGGACAAATTCAAAAATTACTATCACAAATAGGAGAAAGCAAAAGGCGCCTAGGTAACAGTCAATTTTCAGGGAAATTTAACTAAGTTATTAGCAAATTACCCGTGTGATAGCTTATTTTGACACTAAACGTTTTTTTGGAAATAATTAATTAATAATAATACCAAAATATTGACAATTTGAATATGTTTACATCCGCTCACTAAAGGAAAATCTAGATCGTGAGAAAAAGTGATCTGTTAAATGTCAGGCAAACGCCGCGCGGGAAAGTCAAGGTCGAAGTTACTATTACGCTCGTCTAATCTCCATTCACAAAGCTTTCTTTTCACACTTCCCGTTAAATCATTGTGTACACAATGTCGTTTACTGCACCATTTTGATTGCGCAATTTATGTTTTCGCTTAGCTTGTCTTGTTCTCCTGTTCTGATGTGCCTGTTTGATATGCTAAGCCGACTAATTACAAAGAAAGTATAAGAGCCGGGCGTTGCTTTCCAAAATAAATTAAAAAATTTTAATTGACTCGTTAGTCTACTTATTGCAAGATTAAAATAAGAAGTCGGAATTTTTACAAAACTATATAATAAAACACTCAATAATTACAAACGATGACTGGAGCAATGCTGGATTCACCAAAGATATCGATGCTAATACGCATATTTGTAAACATAATTTCAGTTTTTAAAATTTAAAACTTCACGGCAAATTGGTTCAGCAACTCATTATTAGCGTGACCTAAATTAGCAGACATGTAGGTCAAATCAGTAAGAGGCACGAATGTTTTTATTATTATTATTATTATAAATAAAGCTATCTCACGGTGATTGTTTTAATTCATTCTGATTATAAAAATTCACGACATCTTAATAAATGCCTTTTTCGGGAGTAAAAAGTGTATCAAGAAATAAGTGCACATTTGTGAAATGTTACAAACTTAAAACAGCGTCACAATAATTGCTACCTATTAATTTTTCAAACTTAAGAATGCACGCTGAAGTTGTACGAAGTGAAATTACAAGTTGGCAAATCAAGTAGCAATTTGCGCTTACGAAGAATATCTAAAATTATTACACCGAAATCTCCAATCAAAGCATTTTCTTAATTCGTTAATGGTATAACCGCACTTAAACTTTTCGAGGTAAAAAACCCTCGAATTTCAATAGAAAAGAAACAATTCTAATTGGGCTGCATTTCGCAAGTCGAAGTTTTCCAGCCGCGCACGACTAATAATACCCACACTTTGTCCAAAAAAGCCATCTGATTATCATACTTTCTAATCGGCCGAAAATCCACTCCTAGGAAACGCCTAAAACGGTAAAAAGTCGTAAACGGCAATTGCGCCAATTACCTCGGCAGGTCCTCATCGCGCTTTAACAAAAGTCCCCGAAAATTAGGAGCAGCGCCGCTATGCTTTTCACAATCTTTCCGCGAAATCCCGATTGCGTGCGTTTGCAAAACTCGATAAATTAAGGGAGCGAGAGAGGAGAGCCGCGTCTTTCTCTCGCTCGCGACGCATAAAACCCGAAGCCTGCCGCACAAAGTTGCCCAAGCGGCGCATTGGACTGGCCTATTGGAGAAACGGGGCTGCACTCGAGCGTGCGAAAGCCTGCCGTTTCGACATTAATGATTAATCCCGCGCGAGTCGAAAATCCAGCGCCAAAGCCGCGCGCGACTCGCAAGAGCCTCCGAGATGTCACCGTGTCGCCTTGTAGGGGATGCGGAGACGGCGCTTGACATTTTCAAAACAAGCTTCTTCTCACCGGGGAAAGAGAACTTGGTAATGACATTGCTGACAATGAGCACCTTCTTTCGTCAGATTGACTTGTTCTTGTAGCTTGAAATTTTACATTCAAAGTTAATTTGTCTGGTTAAATAAGCTTTTTAGATTTCCTATTTACTTTCGTGCTTTATAATAAAGTTGCAAACAGTAAAGTTCATTAAAAATTTTTGTTTGAATTTCCAAATTTCTTTATTTTAAATTGCTAAATTTTTACACTATTTGAAATTTTCATTAAATTTTTTCATCACCATTCGACAGAGCGACCTCGAAAATAGTTGTAGATAAGGTACGTTTCGTAATAAAATATGTGCCTGAAATCTATGTAAAATTTCCGCACATTTGGAAAGTAGCGGATTGAATCTCCTTGAAACATCGATAAAAGTCGAGTGCGGATGTTCCAATAGTCGTCTCACTTTCGTAAATATCCTTATCCCAGAGATAAGTCCGCAGCTCCGAAAAGCCGAGTGCATCCGAACGCACTCGGCTCTTGTCATCGGCGATCGGGCCTCTGTGGAATTTTCATCTCAGCATTTCATTACACAATTTTGCACCTCGCGGGAGAAAGAGAGAGAGAGAGAGAGAGAGAGAGACACACAGAGGATTGCGCAAGCGACAACGGCGGCGGCGGCCGCCGGAGAAAGAAACTTCTCTCTTTTATCTGCTCGCGCATGCAGGTGTATGTAGCATTGAAAAGTTCACGAGTACTGAAATTTCAGATTGTGCAAGTTTTGCGTGAAAAATTGCTAGGCCGAACGCCGCCTGATGAAAGG
Organism: Ormyrus pomaceus; assembly: GCA_900474385.1. NCBI lineage: Eukaryota > Metazoa > Arthropoda > Insecta > Hymenoptera > Ormyridae > Ormyrus > Ormyrus pomaceus. The sequence continues at coordinate 9,323 of UCOM01002902.1, read as the reverse complement.
TTTCGGTCGAGCGAGGTAATGAGTAAATCGAATTCGATACTATGTGCGCTATATGGGACGCGTGATTTCGACTAATGTAAGCGCGAGATTTAGAGCCACGGTCAGAGCAATATTCGCCGTTGCCGATTTTATTGCTCTCGGATCATTTTTACGCAACGGATTCGTACGCGTAAAAATATATTCTTATATTATTTACTTTTAAAATAAGTGCTAAGCGTTCGGGGCCGATGTCGAAACGGCGGGTTTATTACTGGAATTTGGTAAGTTAAAATTCATTGATGCAGGAGGAGATAAAAAGTTTCGCGGAGACGAGGAAAGTAATTATAGATACACGGAAGAGGAGCGAGATGCAAAAAAGAAACAGCTGATATAGAATAATCACGGCTGTGCGCGGTAATTAAATATAAACACTTTTAATTTGCACAATATCTCCCGACTATCGCTTCATTTAAATCAATCAAGCAGTTAATTTGCGATTATATTCAGCTACTGAATGAGTCATTTTTTCTTCTTACAGCTGGATACAACCGTTCGTTCAACTGAATGCTCTTTTCAAGCTCAAGTTTTAGTGTCGTACGATTGTTTCCAATGCTTAGCTTATATTCTTGGAAATTTAGGAACGGACCACTAAATACGGATATACGTGTCGGGTCAAGTATTTCCAAAGTGCATCTTGTAAATGTTTAAATATACATACGTCGAAAGGAAGCTAAAATTTTCGAAAAGCCAAAATATTTCTCCAGAGCAAAGACAATATTAAATGAATACCCCAAAGCAAAAATCTTTCAACAGCCCAGCACCGATCACTCGACCATATTCCCCAAGAAATGTCCAGGGGACGGATCGTACGTATAAGTGAAAGCGAGGCAAGAAGTCTCCTATAGGCGCCCGTGGAAATCCAGCCGAGTTTCCGCGTGCGCTCGCTTACGCGAGGCGAAAAGGCCTCAGCGAACTTGCGCGCGGCCGATTACAGTGATCAAGTGCACCGGCGAGCCGAGCGGCTGATACACAAACAGCGAGACATTGGACCGCGAGCGTGTCGCGCTTGACCGGCGCGCCCGCTGCCGAGTCGTAATTAGAATCATTAAAAACGAGGAAGCGCCCAAGCTCGCGGGTTTCTAATGCCGAGCCGAGAGCGACGTTGCCTCCTGTTTTTCAAAGCGTTCTTACCGCGGCTGCCCGGCTGGGTTATGTAGCTCAATCGGGGCCAAACGATTTTTGGGTTATTTGGTCGGCGGCGTTACCGAGGAGCGCAAGAGAACTGGCGAGTAAGCGCATTTTCAGCGATGCGACCGGCGCGATAAAGAAACAAGCACATGCTGGCCACGGAAGCGGGAAAATGCGCTGGAAGTTGGCCGTACCGTTCGCCGCGGCTTTAATTGATACGTCACGGATAGGCCGACAGATAGAAGCGAAACCTTGGCAGTGATTGTCATGGTGAATGCACTTATCACCGTTATTGTTTTACGCTGCCGGGGAAGGCGAGACTCGCCGCTGGTATCTCGCGGCGGCAATTTCTCCAACGGGGAGGGGGGCTCGAGTTACAAGCATAAATTTGAATCAGCGATAATGGACACTCATTCCGCTCGATACTCCTTTCGAGACATGTGCATTTTTCTTTAGTGCCGAGGTGATGATTACGGAGAAATAAAGCGAATGTGCAACTCATTATCCCGTTGAAGTGATGGCTAATGAGGGCAGCATTATTGTTTGACCTACTTGTTACGGCTTTCTCGATAGAACGCCGATTTAAAATACTTTGTTTGTATACACGTTCATTTTTATAATTAATTCATCTTTCTTCATTTTAGCGATTTTGTAAATCTGCGATTAATCCGGTAAAATGGTAACATCAAGTTAGAAAATTGGCCAATAGTTAACGGTGCAACCTGTAATCACAATTCTCGCCTCATTTACCGAATCATAATTTCAGCGCCTGTAATTACATTATCCGGTGCAGCAATCCTTTGATGACACAATAATCGCTTTATCGCCGATTTCAATTTTATTATAGTCTTTCAAGATTTACGACAAAATTGCGTGCTTTCCTCGTACCATCGAAAGCCAAACATTTACCCAATAACCCAATAATTAATTTACCTAAACTAATGACCGTACTTAACCCAGTAGATAATCAAACTAAATCCCCTCGTCGTTCCGTCGAACCGAGCTAGAAAGTCTCAGAATCATCTCCTTACCGCGAGCCGCTACCTCTTAATTCGGAAGCTCGCCGACACCTTAACCGCTTCTAAAAAGCAATCGAGGATAAAAATCTCGCGCGCGAGGCACTCGTACTAACGAGCGCTCGGTCTCGCTCGCGGAAGCGAGAAAACTGACAAATTTAGAGCGCTTTTCCGAGCGGCAGGTATATAAAAGCAGGAGAGCCACCGGCGGCGCCGCGCGCCGGAGACGCTTTCCTTTTTGTATATATCTTTCACCGCAATAAAAAGGCGGCGCGCTTCTGCGGCGATGTTACAACAATAGTGAAACGCGCGAGGCGCCGGGGCAAAACTAGTTTCGCGCGAGCGCCATTCCTCTCCGGTTACTTTGTTTCTTTTTTTTTTTTTTTTTCTTTTCTTTCTTCTTTTTTTTCGAAAGTCGCGTGGCTCTGGATATCGTTAAAAACGGGCCGGCTTTTTAGCGATTACACGCGCGGCTAAGGCTCGCAATTGCTTTCGTTTTGTTGGGGAACGTTTGAGTGTGAGCGATTCTTTTGGGTACTTGATGCTCGGATGGGAGCATGATTTAAAGCAGCGCGTTTGGGTGTTTTTACGAGAGTTGCGTGAAGTAACTTTACATGAAAGTAAGAGCAACTTCCAGGAAAGTAAAAGTAGAACTGTTATATTATTAACGGGTATTTTATTATGCGTAATCTGCAATTTATTGGAGCATTAACGGATTTCCTTCAAATAAACTAGCTCGCAGAAGAGTATTGGAAATTCTGCGGGCTCGCGTTTGTAAACTAATCAATTTTCTCGAAAGGTTAGACGCGATTTTCAGCAAAAACTGGTCGATTAGATTTTGAGTCAAGGATAATGAGAAAATACCGCGTATTCCATTATCGAGCGTAAACTGCCGAGAAAAGTCAATGAACCGAATGGAAATCGGCTGCATCTCGAGAATGAAAATGTTAATCGACCACGTAATGATACGCGATAAACTTATCATTGTCGCACCTTGCACAGCAACACTTTCTAATAAACAATGCTGCGAGTCTAAAAATAACATAATGTTTTTCGTCGTGTCATAATAGGCAATATTTACTCTCGGCCTTCCCGCATTCACACGTCGGCTCATTTCACTTAAAACTTCGGGTCCCGAGGCGCTTCTCCTGCACTCGAGTCCAAAGGTTTTCCTTCGGAATTGTCGTTAAAATATTATTATAGAAAGTTTACCCCGTTACGTATAATTGTGCTTTGCGCAAAAGTGCAAATAATTTGCATAAAATCGGCGGTTGCAAAATCCAATCGGGCATCGGATTCAAATGTGAAATTTTAAGTGTAAACTTGAATCCTCGAAGGATATTGAAGCCAAGGTTGCAAAGCGCCAATCGAAGCTTCGGTTTTTGATGTGACGCGAGAATATTTTTCGTATTAATACATTTACTTGAAACGTATAATTAATCTACTTGTTGATAATGGTGTTAATCAAAAGTGCCTACAGTCGCCTTGAAAATCTAACGAGGAATCTTTTTGAAAAGGCATTGAGCGGAGAAAAAACCGGCTTGAAGGCTCATTAAATACTGCTTAGTCTGGCAATTATTTTATCGTAGCGCCAAGTTTTACATTTGTTAAATTCTGCCCATCTCATTATGTAATTGATCGCGCGTGTAAAACATAAATACATAATTTATGCACCATAATTGATGTAATATTTACGTAATATACAAAAAGCCGGAATAAGCCTGAATACTTTCTTATGATATAATTTTTGCAAATTGAATAACTCACTACAGAGCAACAAAGTATTTACATTTAACTTCGGCATGGAAAACTAAACCGAAAGAAAACAATCGCACCGAAATCAGCAAACAAATATACTTGCACCTCCTGCAATTAAAGCAGAGGCGCGTTCCCCAAATTTTTTGACACATCAGCATCGGATGACTGTTCCAATTTGTCCGCGTGTGATGTTTCCTGGAAAACCTCCAGCGAAGAACAACATTGCCAGTATAACCGAGCGCGCTTAAAAATCATACTTCCCCCTTAAATTTAGTCCGCGCAAAAGAGGCCCTCGAAAAGGAATCTCGTCGGCGGGATTGTCCCGTCTGGACAAAGGAGGCGAAAAATGTACGCACAATGACTTACATAATAATCGCCGGACTCGGATCCTCTCGCGGCGGCAGCAGCGGTGGCTGGCGCGCAGCCTCTCCGCCGGGTTCATTAACTGCTGCCCGACTACTGTGCCGATCCAATCCCGATGCTCCTGCCTGTCTTTCTGCCTCTGTGGTAGCACACTCCCTTACGTAACAATTTCTCTCTCTCTCTCTTTCTCTCTCTCTCTCTCTCTCTCTTTCTGTTCCCTCTGCTTGATTCGCGCGCCAATCGTAAAAAAAAAGGAAGGAGATCACTGAGAGAGGCCGAAATCGCCGGCGATGCTGCACATGTTGCGCGCGCAAAACGCGAAAGGCAAGAGTGGCCGCGAGACGGAAGAGAAGCACACACGCGAGACTAGTTCGTAAACTGAAAAGCCGCTTTTCTCCTGGCTCTCTCGCGATTATGCGCGTTTCTCTCCTTCCCCGCGTGTTTATTTACTTTTATTCCGGAGCGGTACACAGAATTCGAATTTACCGCGCTCTCTCGCCACAAACACGCACAGCGACGGTAGCAGCAGCAGCACCAGCAGCAGCAGCAGCAGGAGCGGAGGGGTAAATCGGCACTGAATCCGTCAAAGATCGGTCCTGCGGAGCGCGCTTCGAGTCCGTGGGTAAAGCCGGCGCGCCTTCACTCGCGCGCAAACGCCGATCGCGTCCAGAGTCGTTCTCCGCCGCCGCCAGGCCGACACTCGCAACGCGGTTCGGTCAATTGAAGGTACCCGGGGAGGGGGCCAGAGAGCCCGAGCAAGTAGGCCCGCGGTGCGCACGCGGACGTTTCGCGAGAGTAGCGCGCAGCGAGAAAGCCGCGGTGGTGGTGGAGCCCCCCGGGAAAAGCGGCCGAAACGGCCTCAGACGGCCCGATGGGAGGGAGAGGGAGGGGAGCACCTTAACAGCAGTTGACGTTCTAGGTCGGCCGGGCCAACTTCGGGGAGGATTCGGATGCCCTTTTTTTATCACTGCTTCTACTCGGCTCGAGAGATAGATGCAGCTGATAAATAACTAGTAAAAACGAATTACTTTTTTAATAAAATTTCGGTTCCAAGCTTTTTTTTCAAGCTCGTTAAAACGGTGTATTCAACGAGCAGACTTTGGGCCTTTGTTTTTTTTCTCTATTTTGAGTATAGAATCCGGTAAATTGACTACTGTACTAAATTACTAACGAAAACATACTAATTTTGGCTATTAAATTTTTGGTTAAGAATTAAATTCTATTTAACGTGTTAGACCGCAACGAAAATTCACTTTTAAAATGATTTTCAATTCTATCTTGTTACTTTTCGGTAGGTGTTGCTTCTAGAAAATTTCACAATTAGTCATATTTTATTAATACTTCTTTCTACATTGTGTAAGCAACAGATTCTGGCACCAAACACTTCCTGCCTACATTAAATTTAGTTTTTAGAAATCTGCAAACATAAAAGCAAGGACGTGTAGAATATTTCTAAAAAGTATTAATTCCAATTGATCCATTAATATTAACTTGTCACTCGAATTAAATATTTTACCCAGTAAACACAGTCATTACAAATTTCCTATTTTTTTCTTCTGCAAAGATATTACGCGTAATGAACCATATGCATAATTAATTCTCGCTTTATGTAATTAAATTTTTTGTCCTAATCATCAGGCTTGAGTGAAACAACGCCGACAGCAAATCTTCGGATTTTCCTATAGGATTTTCGTCACTAATATTCCAGAGAATTCACGCGGATGACGAATCACATGCAATAAATTCTGTTGACAAAAAAATTGGCCGTGAACCTACATGCGTGATTTTAGTTTTTCATGTTTGTCTTTCTGTTTCTGGAATTTCTAGTAACGGTCGATAATTAGCAGGTTCTGAGTTATTGGGACACTTACCTTGCCTTTCACACCTCACACAACCAGTTTTTCGTCATTTCGTGAATTTTCAGCATCTTGTGTTCTTTAATTATATTACGAAAATATTAAATATTTTTTAATTTGATTTTAATCGCGACGATGTCGGTTGATGATCGCTTTTGGATGTTGGGCAACTTTTTGAAAAATGTGATATGTAATTTAATGCGTCGGTCGAACGAACTTTTTTCGAAAGATTTAAATGCAAGAAGTAAATAAATTATTTTTGTACTAATTCATTCGTGTCTTTAAATGATAAGTAAGATTTAATGTCCCCACAGTGTAAATATATAACATGTTGACAATAATGCTGCATGCAATAATGAATGCTGCAAGTACAGAAATAATTAGTACAGAAATTAATGAATAAGTTTCATACGTTTTTATTGCAGAAGCTATATTAAGTCTTTGTTTAAATCATTAATCAAACTTGTTAATTGAAAACTTAAAAAACTTGCTTTCCAAAATTTCAAATTCATCCAGCCAAAATCGACTACTTGTATTGCGGAGAGAAAAAAATCTGCACTCGGCTCTACTACACCTAGCTGCACAGCGGCGAAATAAAGAACGGAAATCGATAACCCGAAAGTTCATCGGCAATATCGAGGCTTGAATTTGCAGAAAATAAACAATATTCCCGGCTGATAACTGGCGTCTTGTCGAAAAAAAATTGTCACCAAGAGGTCAGCGATCGTCGCTATCGCCCTGCATGTTTTGGCTTTCTCCTCAATTCTGCGTCTCCGTCTCTATTGTTTAACCCCTTTCGCGGCGGCCTAATCTCTCACGTCCGTTGACACTCTACAGCCTTGGGATACCAGATAATCGGGTAAACGTCGACAGAGACTCTAGCCGATTAACCTCCTACGGTCCAAAAGTACATTGTTTTTCTAGATTGCACTGCTTTTTTGCTTTCTCTGTTTTCGAATTGCAAGCGCTGCGCTGATTATCTGGGTAGGGTTTCGCTCCGTTTTATGCGACAGTATTCATTCGGTATTTCATTCCTGAATATGTGTATAAAATGTCTTTGAAGATACGATTTTGGATAAATCAACAAATCCTGGATATTGATTTGCTAATCCTTCGGAATGGGAAAATGTCTTCCTGTTTACATTCTAATGTGTGCTACTATGAAAGAGAGAAGAGTGGAAAATATGGAACAAGCATTCACTTGTTGCAGGGAAGTATCATAAGTAACGTTGCAAACTGCACGATAATAATACTACTAAGGTCAGCTCATTTTTGAAGGAAGAATATATCTTAATTGTGCAGATCAAATAATTAATTTACGCTGCATGACTAATCAATGCAATGCAATCTAAACCTTGACTGAAAAGTAAACAGTCGAATACGCAATTGGTTTTAGCCAACTCAGCCTAAGTTGGGAAAGTCCGTCTTCAGAACTTTTCTACTAAATACAATGCATAATTTATAAAATTAACTAATTGATACTTTTAAGGTAATAATTAAATCCGTAATTTAACACGTAGAATTGAAAGTTCAGCAACATTAAAATTACAAAAGTATTTAAGCTAATATTCTTTCTCGTAATTTTATTTCAACACATGCAAGGGAAAACACGCTTAAAGTTAAGCGTTTTAAAAGTTAATTTTAATATTTGCCGTCGAAATAAGTTTTAAAGGCAGAAGAAATCTTTTCGCAGCTGTAAATTTTTGTATCTGCATTTTCCAGAGCCAAAATATCCAGAAAAACGTCATACCGCAAAAATTCGCGGATGTGTCGAATCATCTGTTGGAACGAGTTGGGAAAAAAGGCGACGTATGAGCGATTATGTCATTACGTTATTGCTGAAGTGCATGAAATGCTAAAATCAACACTACGCAGAGCGCAAACGCAACAAAAAGATTTCCATAGGTAAACCGAACTGACGGTTTCACTATCTTTTTCTCTATTTCCTTCGTATACGCTTTTTCCTTTCACGCGCTGCTAATTTTTCGAACACCTTTCTACGCTGTATTGCCCTTCAATTTCCTCGTTACGTTTTAAAAACGTTAAAATTTAGAATACTCTTTTAGATTTTGGAAGCCCAACGGTATTGTTAATAATAAAATTAAATAATGCTACTGATACCACTACTATTGATGAAGTATTCTATAAACAATTGTTTTTATCAAGGGAAAACTCAACGTTTCAACCTGAATAGGTTCGTATAGGTTTCTTTCAAAGGGAATCTAAAATATAATAGTACAATTATATCGTCAAATAAATAATAATCAATTATATCACTCATAGTTTTAATAACCTTTATTGAACAAAACTATTTATTGTCTCGAAAACTATATATTTTCTCAAAAAATTTAGGGGAAATAAAGGAAAGTTTTAGCGTATTGAACAAGAAATTCAATTAAAATACGTAGCAAGAGCTTTAATTTGGCTCAAATTGTATTAAAAAATATTTGTTTGTTCCAAAATTCTAAAATTGATGTTGAAACGTTGGGTTTTCCGTAAGTTTGTTTTGAACCTGTAATATTATTTCATATTACATGTATACATTGAATTATCTAACTAAATCTTAAACAGCTTATTTTCAATAATCTGTTGCAATAAATTTCTTATAAGGAGAGTGTGCGACATTTGAGTAATGGATTTTCCTGTAACTTTGGGATATGTTAAAATATGAAGGAAGCGTCCGTTCAGCCTAAAGCTCGATTTTTCAAAAATTATGTGCTGTTTTAGCGGAAATCTAAGAAAAATGGATTTTTGCTTAATCACGTATAACTTCTCATCTATTAGTGGTATTTTAACTATTGGCATTCGAAAGGTGAGATCAAATCCTATTGATTAAAAAAAATTATATCAAAAAATCTTTATTTGTTCAAAAGTTATAGTCAAACAAAGAATGATCATTAAAATAACATCTACTTATGTAATTTTAGCCTAATTTTATTGCAAATATTTATTTAGCTATAACTTTTGAACAAATACAGATTTTTTGATGTAATTTTTTTTAATCGATAGGATTTGATCTCACCTTTCAAATGCGGGGAGTTAAAATACTGTACCGTTAATAATTGAGAGGTTATACGTGATTCAACAAAAATCGATTTTTCTTAGATTTTTGCTAAAAGAGCACATAACTTTTGAAAAATCGAGCGTTAGGCCGAACGGACGC
>UCOM01002901.1:0-21863 GCA_900474385.1 Ormyrus pomaceus | reverse complement strand
GGTAAATAAACTAATATAAAATTAAAATAAATATAAATATAGTGTATAATTTGGTTTTCTAATGTAGACGGACAATCAGTAAAATTCTCTTCGTAGTATGACATTGAGAGCCACGAGGTTACATAGCCTTACTTTTTCAGAACATTTAGATTAGCTATTTAATACCTTAAAAATGGGTTTAAGCTTTTATTCTATTAAATGTTTAGTTCATGTGAAAAAAAGCGTTTCATGCTACGAAATTATATTCTAAAAAGGTTAGCTTGTTCCTACTTAATATTTTTTTTTGCTACTTATTTCCTAGGTAAGAAATGTTGTCAATTTCCACCAGGGTTCCTGCAAGAAAATAAAGCAATCAGAAAAATAACTTTTAGAGCGATAAAATGACACGATAAATATTTCTTAAAATTTAACCATTCAGTGATTAAATTGGTTTTCAATAAATCAATGAACTATAAAAAAAAATCTTTAAAATAGCCTTAGCCTGGAGGTCTAAAGGTATATACCTCGCTTCGATTTTCTTACTTTATTAACACGTCGCTTTATCCTTTATTTACTCCTCCGCCTGAACGTATAACTCATATTTTGCCTACTCATTATTCTCTCTCGGAGTGTAATCGAGCAGCGGGCCGGCCGCTGATATTCAATATTCATCTGCTAATGGAGGCGAAAAAAAATAAATAAATCGATATACTGTAATTTATTTTTCCATTCCCTCTCGCCCCCTCATGCATTATTCACCGGCATTTGTTTGCAAAACTGGCCGCGACGTAATATGTATATACACGCGAAAATCCCTTTTTTTTCTCTCTCGGTCAAATTAGAGTAACGGCGGCTCGTTTTTTTTTCTCGGGGCCTCGCGGAAAAGGAAATGTAGAATTGATTTATCTTGTTTAGGTTCGCGAGCGAGAGAGAGAGAGAGGGAGAGGGAGCCGTTCAAATATTTATTTATCGAGAGGAGGGAAAAAGTGCCGCGCGGCCCATTGTCAAGTCGCGGACATTAACGAATGGCTTCCGCCGGGGCTTCGACGCGTAGAAAATGTACTCGCGATTCTTTTTCGTCGCTCCACCCCTTTGTGTCCTCTCTCCGTATGTGTGTATATGCGGGATGTTTGATGTAACGCCGGACGATCAAACATTAGATACCGGTGAAGTGTTTCGGCCCGGTGGTAGTTTGAATTTGAAAAAGCTTGTAGATGGAAAAGTTTTCGAATTTAGCTTTACGCGCGCAGGTTTGTTTATTTTACTGGCTACTTATTTTAGTTTATTTATTTGTAAACATTTAAGTGACTGTGATGAAATAAAATGAGTTAATTAGAATGGTTTTTCGCCTTTAGAATCAAAAACTGTGCAAATGGACGGAAAAATGTGAGCACTGTGTAAGCACTAATATTTTTTTTATTATTCGTTTTATCTTTTATATAAAAATGGAATACAGATTTTTTAAAAATAATTTTAGATGTATTAAAAACGTTTAGCACTAAAATATACTACGTGAATATTATTTGTTTGTCAGCAATTATATAAATTTATAGTATAGTACTTTTTAAAATTGAGTTATTTGCATTTGCTAACTATAAATAAAAACATTTATCGATAAAATAGAAAAAAGTATTTCCCATACTACGATTCTTTAAAAATATGAATAATAAATTATTAAAAGTTTAAATTTTATTTGTAAATGTTAATAAATCTACGTTTTCTCTTTACGATTCATAAATTCAAGTGAAAATTATAGAATAAATTTTATTTATCGCTCTTATCTTAAATATCATCTTTGTTTGTAAAGTTTCAGAAAAGTACACGAGTCTGACGTTAATTATTAACTCCGATCAATTAATTTAGTTAACAAAACCTCAGTACACAAAGCTAAAAAGATTGTTTTCACGTTTAAAAATTGATTAATCGCCAACGGCATCCATTCCGTAATCAATTAATTTACCAAATCCGACAAAAAGGGAACGAAATCCAGATAAATATTCAAAAGCTCTTCGGCCGCGATCAACGCAATCAATGAGCCATTGCTCATCCACTTACAAGCCGCGCATCCTGTAATTGCTTACAAACACGAGAGCCGCTCTAATGCAGAAAACACATTTCACCCACCCGTCGATCGAGTCGATATTTTTCATAAACCCGCGGCGGACTAAAAAACAAAGAGAGAGCGAGAGCGAGAGCAAAAAAAAAAAAAAAAAAAATACGGCCGGCGGAAAAATTCGGGCCGCCGCTCGGCCGAGTGCATACTCGCGCGTATCCGAACACCTGCAGGCCGGCGATTACGTTTTCAGTTATACGCGGATAAAAGCCGGAACTCGGCGCGCAATCACGAGTCGCTGGCCCGAGTTATCAGTGACCGGTTTTGACCCGGTAGCGCGTCCGCGTTGATCGCCGAGAGGTACACGCACAAAGCGGCACGGGGCTTTTGGAAAAAAAGGTTGCTGATTATTAGCTGCTTTGGCCGAGTGGATGCACTGAAAGGCGAACGATCGGATTCGGGAATTAGGGAATGAAGGAGGTCGAATGGTGGAAATATAAATGAAAATACTGGGGGGCGCGGTTTTTGGTCGATGCGATTTGTGTTGGTGAAAAATTGGTTTCTGTTGTTAACTGGGAGAGTATCGAGGCGGATTGACTTTTAATTTAGGTGGCGGAGATTAAAAGGACTTATTGGAAATAAAAAATTGAACTAGTTCAATTTGAATATTCTAATTTTTACTGCACGTTCGTAGTCAGTATTGGAAATTTTACTGTTCTATGCTAATATTACAGAATACAAGATTTTTATTTCGCAGTCTTTCACTTTTTTTACGCGTTCAATCAAGTAGTTTTTTTATAAAACCAATTAAAATCTTCAAATGCATCATTCTAATTTTTCAATTTTAATTTTAGTTTCGCAATGAGAAAATTAAGGGTTGTTAAAAAAAAATTTAATCAACCGAAAAACAAGGTTTTAAGAAAATGAAGAAATAAACCACTTTGAAATGAAGCGCAAAGATACTTTAACACGCCATGAAAAAATTAAGATGTCCTAAACATAAAAAGCTTTAGTTATAACCAACATGCATTCGCAACAAAATTTTAAACCACTTAAATTCGTCCTAATAAATATACACATTCGTGTCTAAGCTAAAATTTTCACGCAATCATATCAGTCACACATTTAATTCCTACGCACACAAGAATGGTAAACATTTTAATCTGTCACGGAGAAAAATTTTAGACAAAAATTACAAATAAAATTCGGGCAAAAATTACATCTACGAATGTTAATCCGGGACCCTACTCACATTTGAGTAAATTTTTAAGATGACAGTATGGTAAAACTTTAAAGATGACAGTATGGTAAACTCCACTCACTTGAATGAGCTATTATTTATGTTGCTTCTTTGTTTATATATATATTATAAAATTATATTACTGACAGTCTTTATTTCAAAAATAACCTAAGAAATATGATTCTTTAATCTATCAGTCTGTATGATCTTCTCTTATTATTCAATTTTTTTTTAACGTCAGATTGTGGAGGGGAAATTGAACTGTTTTACAATGACAAAGGGGAAAAATTATCCATATGGATTTGTAAAAGATTACAAGGGTATTGTAAATTTTCAGGTAACGTATTACTTAGAATATTGAATTTCTTTCATTATAAATATGAAGGAAGAACAAATTAGTACAGAGATGTGTAATTTTTTTACACAGAAATGTAAAAATTTAAAGCATGATCTATCAAATATTTCGTGCAAATTTTTCTAGCGCGTACATATAAATTTCGCCGTGCTAAAGCGTGCACAACGTTTAAGTGTACGATTCTTACCCTCACAAATCAATTCGTGCCAAGGAAAAGGACTATTTCACCGAAATGCGTCGAGGCGCTCGTTTATAATTAAATAATGCACTTCCCTGATTCACGTCCACGCGCTGACTAATTAATAGTCCAATAAACCATAAAAGATACGAGCGCCGCTCGCAATCAACAAACGCATGAAGCGTGAATTCCTGCGGGCTCGGAGGGGGGAAAGGGGGGCTCCGTACTCGTATATCAAGATCACGAATAGGAGCGGTCATTAACGAGTAAATAACTCTCCTCCGACGTTGCTCCTCACTTTCTCGCCTAATGAAATATGAAAAGGCGCGAGAGAAACTTGCGCGCCGTGCATTGATCGATCGCTGTATATTCTGATGTGTGTATACGCGATGTGAAATGAGAATTCTGTCTTTATTAGGCCGGGAGGAAAAAGAGAGCGGATCTTTTGCGCTTGATTGCAATTGCTGATCGGGTGCGTTTACTTAGGCGAGGTTATAATTGATAGGGGAGATCCTCTGACGCGAGCTAATTTTGGCGGCTGTGTAACTTTGTTAACAGTAGTCGATTTGCACGTATAGGTTTAAAAAAAAATCATTTTATTTCGTAGTTTTTTTTCCGTATTCAGGAATTGTTATAAAAAAAAATTATTTATGAAAGACTTAAAAAAAATTTGATTGAATCTATAAAAAAAGATTTACACAATTAATTAATACAGGAAAGAAATTCAAAAAATAAAAAAGAGAACAGGATAAAGATCATTCTTTTTTTTAGTACCTCCTGAGAGACTAGTTAAAAAATCAGCTGCTTTTTATTAACGACAACTTTTCTATTTTCGACCCTCTTTCATCTTACACTCTGGTACAAACGCCGCCCTTACACCAGCTGCATCCCCCCCAAAAAAAATTCAGTACAGCGAACCCACTCAGGCTAATAAGCGGCTTCGCGCATGCCGGCGAACAGGAAATTTTCCAGCCGCCAGGAGATCGTATGGCGAATTATCGACTCCCTAAACCGCGGTGGCAGTCTTGACGCCGCAGCCCTTCGCCGCCGCCGCCGGGAGAATCGTAAAATAGCAATATGCGCGGGGGGAGGGGCCCGGGAATCACGCCAGACTTCTCAATTCGCGTGCGTGGCTCTCCTGCGTCTCTCTCTCTCTCTCTCTCTCTGCGAACAGACGCAATTCCCCGACGTTCCTGCATTATTGAGACGCCGACGAGCTCCGCCGGCGCTCGTTCTGTGTACTTTGCGAGCCTGAAGAATGAGATGCTTTTAATGGCGGAATTAGGGAAGGGCTTTTTTTTAGATGAGGTGCCGGATTGGGTGAGAATTCGAAGGAAATTAATGAGATTCAAGATTGTTTGAAAATAGAGAGAAGGATAAATCTAATGTTTTATCACAATCGTAAATATGTTATAATTCTCTGATAATTTGGATTTAGTAGTTTTATATAGTTATGTCAATGATTGGTTTTAAGGTAATCGATTAAAGTTTACAAGCACATTACAAGCAGCGATAATTTACGAGTGCTCGAATTATGGACTAAAGTAATATAATAGTAATGAGGCTGCAGACTGCAGACATCAAATACCGTAGCTCATAAACAACGTCCAATTCGCTCTGGAATACGGTATAACCTCCCGACCCGAGTAGACCGAAAAAAAAAAAAAAAAAAAATTCGAATATTCGAATTCGCATGAACGAGAACACAAGAATTTCCGGCTGAAATATTTTCGGCTACGGCCCCCATCCCGCGCCATTGAAATCGATATGGAGAAATTCGCGAATTCCCAATACAAAGAAAGAATTCACGACCGCCGCGTTCTCGTCCCTTAAATCCGCGGCCGAGAAGGGGAGGGGAGACGGCGAGTGTGTCCCACTTCCGTCGTAATGAACGCGATTTTCAAGGTGCGCGCATTCAAGTTCGACCGGCGTGAAAATAAAAGCGACGCGGGCCGACAAAAGGAGAGAGCTCCCCGCCGCCGCCGCCGCCGGGGGGGTTCATTAACCCGGAGTAACCGTTCGGAAATGCATTTTCCCGGCCGAATAATAAAAAGGGCGCATGGCCGCGTATCTTATTTATCAGCCGGGGGTCGGACGCGGCTCATAAATATCCTCCCGCGGGCCGCGAAAGTATCCGAAATAATGCAGGATAAAATCGGCCTACGGGGCCATTCCTCAATTGCGCGAGCAATATTTATACGTCTAGCGAATTTTCCGGGAGGGAAGGGTCTATTACATATGCACCTGCTGGCTCCCTCTGTGGTATATATATCGGTCGAAGCCGCCGGAGCACCGCCGCCGCCGCGGTATCTCGGCTCGAAATTTACGTAGCCTTGAGTTACGGTCGCCATTCAAACGGGAATGCGGCTGCGGACGTGGAAGAATGCTCGCGAGGAGGGCGGGGGGGAGGAGAGAAAGTCCGGGTCTCCCGGGACGTCCTTACGTAACCTTTTCAACTAAACGCCGAGAGCGACCTGCTCCAGTTTCCGGGGCGGCTCATACACGTCACGGCCTATGTTAATCGACCTGTCGCCGGAGTTCGCGCCATCCGAGAGCGTCGAAAGAATCGATCGCTGCACGTCGGGATTCACATTTTTTTTTTTTTTTTTAGGGTGGACGATTCAATCGGGCGAATATGTTGATGGAGATTCGCTCGTTTCGAGGGCTGGTGAAAATGTGTAATGGTTGGAAATTACGATTGTCATATCGTAAAATATATATCAGTCAGTCAAACGTTACAACGTAACAAACGCGGCGCGGTGGAATTACGGTCGAGTGGTAAATTAAGTTATAAGTTACGGGTTAGACGTTTCGATGCGGGCGCGACTTTTTGGAAAGCCGCCCCGGAATACATTTGATTTCGTATTTTCCGGCTTGCAAAAAAGAATGCGGCTTGTCTCATGAAAAATTCCTGACTTTCCGAGAAATGCGCCTGACAGGACGTCACAGAAGGGTGGAAACAAAAAAGGATGATGTAAAAGAGGCTATACCCTCAAATATTTTCCTCTGAAGAAGATGTGTTTTTGTAGAATTTTGAATTAATTCGGCGACGGAGCCGATGTGGAAGGTAAAACGTATTTTAAAGCAATAGAAAATGGTTTCGGAACGATTGTACAAGCACGAATTAGAAATTTAAGCAGAACGAATTTGTCGAAACGGAGTAAAAATATTATCCGCGCTCGAAATCTCGGGAAGAAGGATATCTAGGAAATTTCGACGTAGAAAAACTATTTTTAGAAAGCATTTCTAGAAAACGCAGGGCGGATCAAATCCATAAAGTACTCCCTGGCCTTTCTTTCCGCATCCCAGACACACACACACACACACCACCACCCGAGAAGCCTCGGCCAGCCTCTCGAAGGAGGAGAAAGAAGAAGAAGCAGAAGAAGGTGGAGGCTGCGATATCGATCTCGCGCCCATTAGGAGAGGTCTAAAAGTTTACCAACTGGAAAAAGTAGGTTAAGCCAACCCCGCGAGTTCCGTGCGCGAAGCGAGAGCGCGCGAGGGCCTCGTTGCAGCGCTCGCGCGGCGGGTACTTACACGATACTTATATACGTACTCGCTCGACTCGGCCTGGTTCGTCATCGCGCCGGCATCGATCGATATGCGCCCCGGCGACTCGCGCGCGAGTAACTGCGCGTCATCGATGACGGGGAGTCGCGCGGGGCTAATTGGGATCCTCTCCAGTCGGGCGCGGAGTGCTTCATTTCCGAAATAAAATGTAATTAATCTGCCGCGGCGCGCGTTGCGCTGATTACGAGAGCCAGATATTGTAGGTCGTCGTCGGCGCGCGAAAGAGGTTGAGAGCCCTGCCTTTTCTGAGAAGGTTATTGCTCGAAATCTACCTATAATTAAGCTGGATCCAATTCGGGAAAGGGGGTGTAAGAAGTTGAAGGTTATTTTTAATTATTTGGGTTAGCCGGCAAAAATTTGTGCTTTTATTTAAGGAGTGCTGACGCTATTCGGGTGAGAATCAAATATTCAGTTTTTATATTTCAGGCTCTCGAAGAGTGGGACAAATATATAACCTGCAGAGTATAAGTGTAACGTACAATTATAAGTATGAATGATATTTTCTAATTTATCGCGTTAATCAGCAGTGTTCTTGATTAAAATTTGTACCCAAAAATATCTTGAAGCGCGGATTTGTTTCAAATTTTTCCAAAGTCGCAAAGTAAAAGCAAGGTGTAACTTTTCTAAAATTTACCTTAAAAATGCTTAAATGCACCTGCCTGAATTGAAAAAAAAAAAGAAGTCTCGAGTTACAAGTAAACGTCAGCATCAGAGCCCAGTAATGAAACGCATGGACCCGTGTGTAACGGCAGACAACGCAATGTGGAAAGGAATTTTCTATATCCGCGGACAAAAGGCAAAAGCATTAGAGCGATGATTCGGCGATGCGCAAAACAATCAAGCGCAACGGCAGAAGGCGTACTTCTTCATTTCTCTCCGGCTACTTTTCCGCTCATCGAATCCACTCTCCCGTGCTTTTTGCCATCCCAGCCCCGTTCAAAAGGATATTATCTCGCGTCTCGGGTTTCGACCTCGGCTTCTATTTCTATCTCTCTCTCTCTCTCTCTCGCGTTCGCTCACGTTCCTTTCATCAGCCGCTACCGCGAGTCGCCGGATGTTCATCTGTACATCTCTGGGCTTGGATATGTGTTTTTCCGCTCGCTTCGAATTGGTTGGTTAACGCCGGTGATTACGATGCTCGGGCGTATTAGAATTTTCGGGAGAATGAAATATTTAGGCGGTTCCCGAGGAGCTGGAGTATTTTAATTCTGACTTGCGTCGGCGCCGGGGTTCGCCCTCCAGGTGCATTCGTGTTTAAGTAATTTAGCATTTGAATGCATTAATGTTACAAGATTTCGTAGCTTTCCATTTAAATTCAGTGCGTTTTCGGTGCCAGCTAGAATAATTTGGAATTCCGGTTTTTAAATATTCCAGCAGCTGTTTATTTAACAAGATTAATGCTTTACGTTTTGAATAATAATTAATGCGTGATATGTTTTTGCAAAGTATATATTACCGAAAACAGTCGGCCATATTTTCCTCTAAGAGACGACAGATTTTGGATTTTTGTATATGATTCAGCACATCTTGAAGTTGAATGACTAAATAATTCAATTTTACGGGTTAAATACTTAAAACTACCCACAATTAGAGGTTAGAAGTTTCTCCCTGCATCGATTACGCGAAATTGATGCGCAAACTTGCTATCGTAATTCCCCAATCGATTGCTCCGCTCCGAAGAAGAAATAAGCAAGTTCGGGTATCGTTTCATCTCACGTCCAAGGTGCATTATGAAGTACCAATGTACGTCTGATGCACTTATGATCTATCTTCAGTTGCTTTTGATGAATGTTTCCGAATCCCAGTCTGCAGCTACAATACTTTTCTCAAATGGTCGGGCTATTCATTTTCCCAGACGCCGATACCTCTGAAAAATCGGATAAATATTTATGAGTCGGGGGGAGAAAAATGAGCTTTTCCGAAAATAATCAGCAACAATGCGTAAGA
Source organism: Ormyrus pomaceus (assembly GCA_900474385.1). Taxonomy (NCBI): domain Eukaryota; kingdom Metazoa; phylum Arthropoda; class Insecta; order Hymenoptera; family Ormyridae; genus Ormyrus; species Ormyrus pomaceus. The sequence continues at coordinate 12,538 of UCOM01002901.1, read as the reverse complement.
CTCGTATTTCTCGAGATTGAGTTTCCGAAATTTTTTTTTTTTTTTTGTGGTAGACAAGTGGTGTATTACACGAGTCCGTCATAAATCTCCTTTCCAGGTAGCATTCTTTTAGATTCTTCAAGGTGTAAGAAAATCTTCTTCATCACATATATATATTGAATACATTCGAAGGAAGCTTTCAGTAAATTTCTCAGATAATTGCTTTTAGCTTCGAGTAGAGGCACTTAAATTTTCATACATAGTAATTCATTCAAAGTCGTAAATTTAACCTTAATCTCGGCGTTGCATCTTGAAATAGAAAATCCAATGCACCCTTATTTCGTTGCCGTAATGCAGCCTCAACCGAGGAGCGGTCCACTTCTCACTCGAGCTTTATCAGTTAATGCTCGTATAATTTTCCCCGCGTTCAGCAGCGCTAATTGGTCGGCGGCGAGAGAGTACATCGGCCGTATTTAGAGTCCTTCGGTCCTGGGCGATCGATCGCAATTACCGTATTTCCATTCCTTTCCCATCTCGCGCTTTCCGTTTCGTCCGCTATCGTTATGAACAATGAAGACCCATCTATCCATCCATCTCCAGGTCGCCCGGCGAAGGGGGGTGGGGGGGAATCCCTTTTGGCCTGCACGCTGATCGATAGTCTCTTCCAGTCAATTTCGCGCCAAAGAGAAAGAAAGAAACTTGGCAATCTGCGCCTCTCTCATAGGATGCACTCGGAATTTGATTTATTCGCCGTCGCGAGAGAGAGCGATTCTCCTGCCGCCGCGGCGGATCAAACGCGAGTCGCCTTTTCGATTGACTCGACGTCCCTTATTGTATCTGCGAGTTGACTGGCCAGTCTTTTGGATAGTTGTGGCTGTAAAAAATAGTATGGTGTCGGTCCGAGTTTAGATAACGGCACTGAAAGAAATTTTCTTTTTCAAATGGAATTGGGAAGTATGGTAGCTTTGTTAATTTAATTAACAAATTATATTTGGATTTTCTCAACGATGCTACGAGGCGGAAACAAAATTTAAACTTTGAAACGCACTGCAAGCCTCTGATTCTACTTTCAGTTATTAAAAAAAAAAAGTATCTAAATATCTCGCTGCTGCTTCAAACAAAAGCGCGGAAGCTTTCAAATAGTCCCGCGTCACTGTCGTCGAGCGAAAAGCTCTTTTCACGATATCTTCAATCTTTCAGACAAAAAGCTACACACGTAATCAACGGACATTACTAAAATTTAGCAATTACAAGTCGCTAAAAGCAAAAGAATCCCGAGAGAGCAAACAAGAAAAAGAGGAGCCGAAGAAAGGGGTACACGGCGAATTAAACCCTTTCTTGCGCGTCCATTGTTTCGATCAATTTCACGAAAAGCATTTAATGAAAACTAACGAAAGCCCGGCGAACGGACGAGCGAGAGAGGAAGAGGGGAGGGGGGGAAAAAAAGCCGGAGCCGAAAAGAGAAGACAAAAGCAAGCTCCGAGAGATAGATGGATAGGGAGAAATGGGTATAAAGAAGCGGGGAGGAACAAAGAGAGAATCGAGAAATGGCCAAGTAAAGCAGGATCAGGAAGTAACCAGGCAACGGTTTCTAGATGATCGCCTTAGAGCTCTTAATCCGCGAAAACGGAGCAGCTGAACAGCCGCCGCGGCGTTCGCGGTAATTACGACTAATGCAGCTTTCTGCCTCCCTTCCTCTCCGCCTTATTCGAGACCGGAAGTTCAACAGAAGGGCGCCAAGGATTTTCGCCGGCGGCCCAAGTCGTTACCCAATTAAAATCAACTTTCCCCGGGGCCCCGAGTGACGTTCGTTTTTGGGTATTATTCAGACTGCCGAGTAAACGCTGAGTTCCAAGTCCGGGACTGCTGCTATTGATGAACTTTTGAACGTTATTGGAACTGGTGATCGTGAACTGAATTTCGGGTAAATATGTACTATTATTAACCGGACTAATTTTTTTGTGCGGCAGTATCTGTTACAGTGGTTGATGCATCTGGTTCATTGATTAATTTTCTTGTAATGCAATTTCAATTTATACTTAGATAACAGTTAGTTGATATAAAGTTTGAGAAATGTATATCACATTCAGATTTAATTTGGATATAAATGGGTTAATATTTGCAAAGGCAGCCTTGAATTTGGAAGAATCCTCATAAAATATTCATAAAACCAGACGGAAATAAGATGCAGGCATTTAAATCGATTCGATATTCTCCCAACTACTTTCCTTATCGCTTAAACCGTGCCATTCATTAAACTACGAGATTCAAAAGACGATCAGTAAAGGAAGAGAGAATTCGTTGGGCAGGGTCAATCCCATAAAAATCCGACATTAGGGAATCGCCGAGGCTCCCAAATAGCATCATCCTTATCAAGCAGCCAATCGCCGACGACTCTTTCGAGAAAAATCCTTCTATAGATACGTTTACCTTGCAAAAATCAGATTTCGTTCAATCGCCGCAAAGTAGCTTACAATAGACTTTCATCCGATTGATGCCGGGGAAAAGGGGATGAGACGGCGGAGAATGAAAAGTCCCGCGGAGTCCGTAAATTGAGTTTGCCGCGAAACACAGAAAGAATTTTCGGCGCACAAACACACACACACACACACACACACGGGCGCCTGTGGCCGAGTTATGAAGATTTTTACTTTCATTGAGCCGCGGAGTCTCGGGACCAGGTGGAAATTGCATTATGTAATATTCAGGGTAGCCGACTGCTGGTACGGAATTGCGTTTTCTCTCTCTGGACTAGTAGACTAAGGCAGCCCCGCAGTCGAGGCACAGCTGACTGTCTGGTTTGAATTCCCCGCCTAATTTTTTACATCGAACGTCTCGCCTGACTACTTGAATTTTTTACCCTTTTTTATTTACGGCAGTGTTACATGTTTATCCTGCGGTTGAATTTAGAGGATTGTATTTAGAGCAACCTAATCATCAGATCATTTTATTTCTAGTGAATAAAAACTGTTGAATATAAAGCAAAATGTAAAAAATAAATGTATATATGTAAATGTCTTATAAAATAACACTTTTATTTATTATAAAAATAGATTCTTTATTAACCACACGGGGCGGTTGCCAAAAAGGCCCAGCTCCAGTGGAAAAGACTTCGCAATTTACAATAAGAACTTATTAAAAATACCTTAACACTAACTCACTCGCACGCGACTACAAATACAATAATATTCGCTTCGCACGGGGCGGTCGCCCTCAGGCTCTGCTCCCATAGATCGCTATACGCTCGATCACAAATACTTTATTAAAACCCACGCGCATAACACACACACTACACCCTATATGTTGAGAGTTCTCCGGGAGCAGCGCTCGATCGGAGAAACACCACAAACTCTCAATAAAGCTCCAAAAACTACAATTGCAATACTGCATCCAACCACAATCTCCACAAACTCAAAAACTCCGAGAACAATTGTAAGAATTAAAACCCGTTAAATACCTATATTCTTCTGCGATCGAAAGCAAACTGTCTAAGCTAATTTCCAAGCACACACACACATTCAAACGTCGAAAATGTGTACGTAGACACATTAATGGGATTAATAGCATTTCGGCGAAAACCAAAACAATCGCTAATAGTCGTCCCGTCGATCATATCGGCTATCAGCTCCCGGGTTGTTCCTGTAAACAGACTGATGTCTAGGTGGCGCGCTCCGTAGTCTTCGGAGTCTACGTGTCGATTCACCTTGAAGACGTTGTCTGACGGCACTTGTTCGCCGATGATGTTATCTAGGTAGCGGTCTGTAGTTCTAACACTTGGAGATAGTCTCCATAAGTCGAATCGGTATCTTGACTCCAACTAATGCGGAACGCACTACTTGAACAACGTCATCGGTGACTCGGTAATTATAAAGATAGCTATTTCAAGCCTATTCGATAAATAGACCTTGAAAACTACGGAGCGCACTATTTCAACATGATCATCGGTGACCCAATAGGCCTCGGGAACTACGGAGAGCACCACCTAGACATCATTATTTATGACCTGATACAGGGAGATAAGCACCTCAAGGTGAATTGACACCTAGACTCCGAAAACTACGGTACACACCACCTAGACATCATCAACGGCGATCTTTCGCTGCGCTCGCGCGGGCAATCTCCGCGCGTGTGGTAATTGCCTACTTTTCGCACACGTAGCGTAATGTACTATTCCATCATTGCCTGCTTTCTTTTTGACAACACAAATTGGAGCATTATAAGCGCTTTTTGATGGCTGTACAAGGCCATTATGAATCAACTTCTGAGTCTCTTCAATCGCTATTTCTTTCATTTTGTGCGCTAATGGAAACTGTTTTATGTAGATTGGTCGATCGTCGATGAGGTGAATTTCGTGAACTTCTGTGTTGCACTTTACCAAAGATTCTCCCTTTATCCAAAAGATATCCTCATTTTGCTGGATCATATTTTCTAGTATTCTTTTTGTATTTGAATCTAAGTAGTTAAGAGATTAGATAGACTTAGAAGACGAAAAAAAAACGCTTTCTTGGGATTTTTTTTAGCAACGGGTTTTAATATTTATCAAAAACTGTTCTTGAATTTAAATTATCATCATCTAAAGAAGTTACATAAATTTTTTTGAATGCAAATAGCAAAAAATAACAGAATTATAATGCAATTAGAACTTTTTGACTTTTAAAATTTTTTGATTCGCCATCTTGGATTTTGAAAAATGAAAATTCTAGTTGCAGATTCGCATTCAGCGACCCCAAAAATCCCCGAGTAAGAAATTTCAACCCAAAATAGTCAATAGTCAATGCCGAAAAGGGTTAAACAAATCCTTAATAGATATATAATATCGACAATTATTACAAACTCATCTGAAATAAACCTGAAATAACATATAAACACGTAACAATAGATTTCAGGTAACAACCATCTCACATAATATATGTATAATCTGGATTCAACTAATACGATCCTGGAATAAATAGCAAATTCATGATTAGTATTATTTACTTTAATTTTCTTTTTCGAATAAAGTAAATAAAACAAACTTTTAATAAATTTTAAAATTAATTTTAAATTAATTTTGATACAGAAAACAAAATAATAAAGTTTTATTATCTGTGAAGCCGTAAGGTTCACGTTTTTTTATTAAATTCTAAAGTTTTCGGCTACAATTTTATTGAAACAAATAAATTGTTTTGCGCGCGATCGCCTTTAAAATACAATTTCATTAAATTTCAGGTGACCGCAAAAATCAGTCAATTAGAATTAAAAAACATGGCTTCTCGCAGTAATTATTGCTGACCGCAACCTTTAAAAATAAAAATAATACAACCCAGAAACCGCAAAAACAGGGGACTTAACGTCTCTATCGAAAATTCCAGTGTCCCGTCAAGTACAAAATGTGGTCGCACGTATAAATAACATCTGTAATCCTGAAAAATGAATTTTAATTGTACAAGTCGGCGGGGATTGAAATTTCTGACAAGCTAATTTATTGTTAATTATAATCCGATTAACAATATGTGTTGGTTGGCGTTCGTGATATAATTTATGGCGAATAATTAAATGGATACTTACGCTGAATGAATCGGGCGAAATATATTGACGTTTACATGTTTAATTAATTTTTTTTCGATTGTTATATAAGAAATATGTAGCGAATCCGGAATATTATTTTTTAAACAAATTAATTCTTTAGGAAGTCGTTCAAGTCATTTATGTCAGAATTTTAAATTAATTAAAATACAAAGTCTGCGTAATTTCTTGTTCGACCGTAATTTTTAACGGCAAATTTTAAATAAGTAATCGACGGAATTAAAGTAAGTAAAGGAACCAAATACGAGTCGAAATTTCAATTTTAATGAAAACATTATTCTGTCAAAGCAGTACTAAAACAACCACGGGGAATAAACTTTGATATTTGATATGTTGGTAAATTAATACATGAACCCGCATATACATTTCATTTCAATTAATTAAATTTAATAATGCAAATATAAATAAATACTAATAAAAATACTATAAATACTAATAAAAATACTATAAATATTAATAAATTTACTAAATTATAGTTATATTTTTCATGATAAAATTTTAATTTTGATTTATAATCGCATTAAAATTTGAATAAAATTTTTTAAAGTAATAAAAGATTTATCTTTATAGTTCAATAATTTGATAATTGAAAATTATCTGCAAATACATGAATGAATGTATATATGTAAAATTTTAATATTTACATAGGAGTATGTATATCTATATGCAAATGTCTACATGCAATTATACGTGATCTAGTTATTTTTATTATTATACTTTTTGAAGCTACTAATATTAATTTTCATATAGCATAAAGTTATTTAAAAACTGCAATAATAATTCAATAAAAATTCCAATTTACCCACTAAATAACAACTATTGAAAAACGTGAATAATCTTGGGTAGATAAAATATTGAGAATTTAAGGTTTAATTAACTGTTCATTATATGAGAGTTACCAATATCAGTAGTCCATATTGTTCTTTAATTCCTCAAGTTAACGTAATTATCTCTCCACAATGCACTTTTACGAACAAAAGAAGACAAAGAGATAATTACATGAGCCTGCGAAGCTCAACAGAAAAAAAAAATACGCAAAAATACTATCCACTATTTATCCAGTTCAAACAAAAGCGAACAACCTCCGCTTTTTTCGCGGAAGAACCTATCATTTTCAATCCCCGCCGAGCCCCCGGTGTCTTCGCAACCGTTCCGAACGAAACTCCGGGCGCAGTTTCGCGCAGTACAAGTATACACACACTTGCACAATGGCAATTGCAGAATCATATAGCGGGGGGAGGGCGTGTGGAGAGGGCTCTCTGTTTGCCCAAGCAAATTCGTCGCTCTCTCTCTCTCTCTCTCTCTCTCTGCGAGCGCGCGGCGAAATTATTAATTGGGTTAATTGTAAGTGTACTTAGTTAATTGCGAGCGAGCGAGCGCTCGTCGAAATCGCCAAATAATCGACGAAATTCGAGAGAGAGAGAGAGAGAGAGAGAGAGAGAGAGGAGGGAGAGAGTTTGAATAAATAAATGCTCGCGCTGCCTGTTCTTTTTCCTTTATTTGCGCGCGCCTTTTGCGAGTCTAACGAGGGTAACGGCTTTGGCCGATCGATAATTTTTCCTCTTTTTCCGGTAACACTTTACTTACTGCTCTCTGCGAGCGGTGGAAAAATTAAAAATTGACAGTTTCGACGTTAATGAACGTGAAAGATAACTATTTGAGATGAACTGATCTTGCTTTCATTGCCGTTTAATGGAATGAAAAAGCATTGACATTTTTTAACATCAGTTTTGAATATAAATTAAGAGTGGGATGCCTAAGGATAATTTCTTATTTTAGCCAATTTTAAAGTTTTACGTATTTTTTTTTTTTATTTTATTGCTTCTTGAGACAACAAAACATATTACAATGGAACGATACGTAATTTATTAAGAATTTAGCTCCAATTGTTTGTAGTCTAAAGTAATGTACAAGAACAAATCAATAAGCGTTTTATTAAAACTAAACAAAAAAACGTTAAAAAAAAGCTATTAACCGTTAGTTGAGAATTACATTCAATTCTCCCAAGGTGATGAAGCAACAAAAAAGCCCCGGTCTAATTGATAATCCAGTCTATACTCTCGAGCTCGCAGCACCGACAGAAAGGTATCTCAAAGCCAAAGGGGAGACACAAGAAAAGATAAAAAAAAAAAAGAGCTCTCGCTCGCTCGCTCGCGAGCTTTTAAGTGTACACATGAATGTTTCAAGGGGCTAATGCCAATTCAAAGACTGTCTCGGTTCTTTTTTCGCTCGGCCCGCCTTGTCGTCGACGTTTGTTCTTCGGTCACCTTTGAACTTGGACCAGCGACTGGCTGCGCTGCGCGCAGCAGCGCCTTATATTCCATTCGCAGCGCCGAGTCGTGAATTCTTCATTCGGCGCGCTTGAAATATTTCGCAAGCCGCGATAGTACGCGAGAGACCCCGATATCGCTCTCAGCGTTTCTTCTCATCAACTCTTTCTTTGCCGGGGCGTGTACCTTTCTTTTCCTGCTTTCTTTATTCCGTCTCTAATTTTGCTTGCCGAGCTTTCCCGATCTCCCCCCCATGCTTTTCCAGGAGCTTTGGGCTTTTAATAGGGGGGTAGATATATTTTTAAAGGCGAAGCCGATTGTGCTTCTTGTTGACGTTGACAAATAGTACGATCGGAGAATGGTAATTAGTCTAATGATGTGTAATTTTAGGTGTGTTATTTGTAAAATATATACGAACAATTTAAATTTTCAGTGAAAAGTAATAAAACAAATTAAACAGGCCAGTAAAATTTGACAAAACTCCAAACCCTAAGACCAGACTATATTTTTCCGAAGGTTTTCGGTGCACTGAATCCATAACCGATCTCAGAATTACTCCACTGCATGAGGTTTTTGAAATATCCTAACTTAAAAATACAAAAACCCCGGATTTGTTCTGTATCCCAGGTGTCGTAAAGACAAACGCAAAATTAATAAATTTTAACGGTCGATTTCGAAACTATCTTGAAGAAGAAGATAGTTATTTCACGAGGTATAATTCCGAATATAGCAAAAAACCGTGTTTCTTGCACTTTAAGATTAGGATATCTCAAAAACCTAATGTAATGGAGCAATTCGCACCAAAAACCTTCGGGAAAACATAGTCTGGTCTCAAAGTGTGTAAAATTATTACAGTGTTTAAAAACACGTAAGCCCAAAAATGAACTTTTTTAACTAGCATTATGACACCACATCAAACGAATTCTTAGTTAGCAAAGGTATTTATCTACCGTCTATTCACTTAGGCTCCATCGTAAATAGTCTAGACTGAAACGTCAACATTCGCGGCGACATTAAGCTCAAACATTTGCCGAAACGCCTTCGGTCCACCTAATTTCGTGGCTTTCAAAAAAGAAGGGCCCCAAAGCAGCCAAAGAGAATCCCGAATAAATTTGATCCCCGGGCAGAGCTCCTTATATACCTTTCCGCGACGAGTCGAACCAAAGGCCCGAAGTACGTGTTCAAGTTTCGGCCGACAACTTTTCTCATAACTTTCGTATCCCACAAAGTGCATCTCCTCGTGGCCCCCCCGCCGAATGCAAGCGGGGATTTCCCGCGGGATTTCACCCCCGGACAGACATAAGTGCCGGCGGAAAAAAAACGCCGAGCGGTGATTAACGCTTTTCTTGAGAATAAATTCCGCGCGCGGATAAGCAGCCGAGCGAATTAATATACTTGGATTTGTTAGTCCGGGAATTTAAGGTGGGACGATATTGTTAAAAATTGCAAGGTCCCGAACGTAAAATATTTGATTCCGGGGGAAATGAATTTCCGGGGGATATGGTAAAAGTTTTGAGGATTGGAATCGGGAGTGCTTTTTTTAAATTAAATAATACATGGGGAGATTTTTCGAAAACTTCGTGATTTACGTCGAAATTTTTTATTTTTGAAATTTAATGTTTTCACTTAAAATTTTCCGGGGAAAACGATATTGAGTTTTGCAAAAACTTTTGCGAAGAAAGTCTTCGGCGAAACTTTTCCCGGTTCTTCCAATTCTTAAAGATTAATCTCTACTCGTCTTCCGTATCCATTTGAATCCAGCGAGACTTTTACCTCTTATTTTAATAATTTATACATTACGAAAAGCACTTATTAAGAAAACTATTCTACCGTGAAGAGAAGTGCATCTATAATATCTCAATTTAAGAGAAATGTTTTAATGTGATGGAACTGATTGAAATCCGTACTTTACAATACTTCGAAACTTGTATTTTAAGAGTACGATTTTCTTTTCTGTTCTTATAATACTTTACATTTTATACATTCCTGCTATTCCTAATAACAAAATATTCTTTCTCCTTTGCTTTTTACCACTTTACTCCAATCGAGGCCTTTAAACGCGTCAAAATCTCGTTTAAACCAAGCAATTCATCATCAACCCACAGCACTAAACAGATTTCAAAAATTCCAAAAAAAGCCCAACAGATGGCACCCGGCAACTCGCAAGCGCAGCAAAAAAATCGGAAGAAAGGCGGCCGGGAGGAGCAGACGAGGAGGGGGGGGGGGGGCATAAACAGTGCAAATCGGTCTAAAATAGTGATGAACGGAAACTCTGCTCCTCGAGAGCGGGCCGTTCCCGGCGAGTCATGAAAAATTGATAAAATCGACATGGGCTGGGCTCTCGCGCGCGCGCCTCGAGTTCGAGAAACTCAAACTTTCCGATGTTCGATTTATTCAGGACGCTCGGCCTTACGTCTTCCCGTAGTTTCGATTGAACTCGGGGGCCGGCGGAGCAGAGAGAGAACGAGAGAGAGAGACGGGACCGTAGAAAGTCAAAGAAATGCGCTCCGAGCCGAGTGGTCTCGAGACCTTCGATTTTTGAGCCAAATTTTGCTGATTAATTTTAAAGCCGGGGCTCTCGCGTTCTTGTTTCGCGTTCTCGAGAGAGAGAGAGAGAGAGCCTGGGTTTTTCGTTTTGAGGAAAATACGCGAATTTGTTATTTGAATGTTTGAATGCAAACATAAGGGGAGAGACGGGGAGGTTAGTTCGAATCACAGCTGAATGATTCATGAACGCGTGTTCTAAAAGAATATGTTGTTCAAATACAGCATCGGCTCCGTTGAACGCGATTTAAAAAGTAATAAAATCAACATTCTTAACTTACGATTCACCGGAAAATACACAATTGAAAACAAGCAGATACTTTAAATACTTAAAATATTTCTAATTCCGCGTTCTAAAATTAATTCAATCCCGGCTGGCTTGCAGCTTTAAAAAGATTCTAAATCCCGCGGGGAGCAGGCAAGCCACGTAGATCAAAAAATATTCTCCAGACAAAAGCTTACATTCCGAGTGGGGGAGCAGCTGTTGTCGGCGGCGCGATATAACCGAGAATTGCAGATCGGCCGGAAGAATAAGCGGTGGCTCCTTCGACAGGCGGCTCGCGTTCCACGCACGAAAAATGCCCCAGACGCAGGAGATTCGCCTCCGCCCCCCGCCCCCCTTCCTCCCTCGAAGCTAAAAAATGCATCGGGCATTGTATGCATAATGCATGGCTGCACGAGCCAGGTATAAAGTGACAAATTTGGGGGGATGCTCTCTCGTGAGAGATTCCGGCAATATCGGGAGGACGGACTTAGAAGCACCGCGACTATTGTAATTCTTTTTGGATTTCGGATGGGAAAAAGTTGCGGGGGGAGGTTTGTTATATATGAAACAATGAGCCGCGCTCCGCGCGGAGTCGAAAGTTTATAAAAATGGAAATCGACTCCCGCGGCAAAGTGGGGGGTGGGGGGCTGCTTCTTACTTTATCGAATGGAATAAGTTTCGGCAGCTTAGAAAAGCAATTGCATTCGTAATGGAATTTAGAATTTACATTGCTTATCTTATGAAGAAACAGACATTGAACCTCATGGAATTTTCATGCGGCAGCGACGCTGCATACGATCCGTCTCGGAATCGCGCGTCGAGGTGACGAACCCTTCCGGGGCGCCGAAACCTCCGAAAGTTTAGGGACGAAAAACAAACGGACGTCTCGCAATCTTTTTTATTTTCCAAAAAAAAAACAAAGTATTAGCCCGGAGGTAGGCGCGCAGGCGCCGAGCTATACAAAAGATTATCGCGCGAAACGTGCAGAGCGAAATGAAGGTGACGAGTACGACGACGACGACGACGACGGCGACGGCGACGAGTGGCGAGCACAAAAGAGAGAGCGAGAATAAAAGAGGACAGACACGAGAACCTGGAAGTCTAGAGGGAAAAGAAAGCCGGGAGAAAAGAAACTCTGGCTCCCTCCTCTTTCCTCTCTGTCGCCGGTCGTTTTGCATTTTGCGTGAACACGTCGCGAGAGAGAGAGAGAGGGGGAGAGTTAAAGTATTTCCTGTCGCTTTGTGCCAACTGCAACGCTTGCGTTTACTCACTCGCGAGCGCGCGCAAGCGCCTCTTTCCTCCTTTCTTTTCCGCGCGAGCTTTTTTTTGCCGCCGCGCTGCCTCCTTCTGCCGCGCGCGCGAGCGCCCTTCCTTCGGGGGATTTTTTTTTTGTTTTTTGTTTTCTTTTTTTCGCCGAGAAATATTGTCTTTGTTGGCACGCTAATATGTAGCGAGCGAAATTCGATTGTATAGGGCGAATTTCGCGAGGAATAATGGCGCGCCGGGCGTTTTTCGAACTTCTTTTTCGGGGCTTTTCTTTCTCCTGCTTACTGCGAATTCTTAAACGGGATTGTTTTCTAAAATTGAATTTATACGCGAGATGTTTTCTTTCTTTCCTCGTGGAGCGTTTATTAAACGAAAAGTGATAGGAGGAAAAGAATTCTGAGCAAAGGTTAGAAAAAATGTTTAAAGGAATATTGGTGAAATTGCAAAATAATGGGGAAGTTGCATACATCTGTTCTAAGCTAATTTAAGGAGTCTCATAGATTTCATGAAGTCATACAGAATGACTTGAAATTTTTGTATGTTATTCCTTAGCTAAAAATACGATTATATGATTTTTTCAGAATTTTTTATCGCTACGGTTTTCGAGAAAAAAATTCTTGAACATTGAACTTTTAACATGGGCTCTTAC
>UCOM01002900.1:0-21915 GCA_900474385.1 Ormyrus pomaceus | reverse complement strand
GTTGTTGTAGTTTGTGCAGGAGTCCCTGGATTGGTGACTAAAGACATGATCAAACCAGGAGCTTGTATTATCGATGTAGGTATCTCAAGAATTAAGAGAGATGATGGAAAGTTTAAATTAGTAGGAGATGTTCATTTTGAGTCAGTAAAAAAAGTTGCTGGACACATAACTCCAGTTCCTGGCGGTGTAGGACCAATGACTGTAGCTATGCTTATGAAAAATACAATGCAAGCTGTTAGGTTGGAAAAGGTTTTAAAACCATAGATTGTCTATTGTAATTTTACACGAGATTATTGAAGTATTTTATAAAATATAGAGAATATTTCTATGATCAACACTACTTATTAAATGTACAGTACAAATATTTTTTTAAATTAATAAATATTTTACCATCTTAGAAAAAAAGTTTTGTCACTCTAGCCCTGGTATACAATAATTCCTGAAACACACACTGAAAAGTTAATTATCTCAACTATAAATCATTGTTGTGATCTTTAATTATCTTGCTTTCTGCTATCTATTAGCTTAACTATGATTTTTCCGAAATCTTGGAATGTATTTTATGTAATTTTAAAAAGTAAATTTCACTCATTAAAATTTCTATTGAAATATTTAACTTCCTTCCATTACGGCTGAAACGGACGTAGTTATACGCACTTATTTTTTTCTAAAGTGATCATTGATAACCTTTCAACCTTTTTCACGTATGTTGAAATGTAGGTAGGTTCTCTAGTAAAAAAAGTCTGAATTTCTATATTGAAAATCTTTTTTTTAAAAAAACTATACGAAATAGTTATACTTAATATTCCAAAATTTATATTATAACTCTGCTTTATCTAGTAGTACCTAAAATTTAAACGTGACGTTCACGTGACAAAAGCTTTTTTCAGAAATAGGCCAATCATCTGCTATACATGCAGTATAGTAGTGTATAGCGTATAGTGAAAAAAACATGTTCCGTGTTGCGCTTGTAAGCCGGCTTATTTGTTTCAGTCCACAAAATTCCAGAGAGGTGGGGTTAAAAAATTGTTCTGCACGTTACAGTTTGACGAGATCGCTTATGAATGCAGCATCTACAAAAATGTCTAGGCCAAAGGTATTGATTACTCGCGTGGATATTCCAGAAGCCGGTTTGAATTTATTAAAAAATGAGTAAGTGTGTATATTAAGAAATTGATTTTTAAAAAAGATTTTGATAAGAGTATTATATAAGATTTATAAAAATCCAAATTAAAAAATGTGTTATCTATTTTGCTGCAGGTGTACAATTGATATTTGGGATCAACATGTACCTATTCCTAGAGAAGAGTTGATGAAAAGAATAAAAGGTGTTGATGCCCTTTTTTGCCTACTTACAGATAAGATTGATGAAGAAGTTTTAGAAGCAGCTGGTCCAAGTTTAAAAGTCATTGCCACTATGTCAGTTGGAGTAAATCATTTAGATTTAAAAGCTATAAAGTCAAAAAATATTCCAGTTGGTTATACTCCAGGAGTGCTAACCGATGCTACTGCTGAATTAACTATGGCTTTGCTTTTAGCAACAGCAAGAAGATTAATTGAAAGCAATAGAGCAATTTATAAGTAAGTTTTCATTAATTTAGTTTAAATTTGTTGGTAGTTTTTAATCATCTTAAATTTCTTTTAGAGGAGAATGGAAAGCGTGGTCCCCATCTTGGATGACTGGACCAAAGATTTCTGGTTCAAAGGTTGGAATTGTTGGATTAGGACGTATTGGGCTTAGAATAGCAGAATATTTAAAAGCTTTCAATGTCGCAAGGATTTTTTATACAAGTAGATCAGAAAAGCCAGAAGCAGCAGCAGTTGGAGCTGAAAAAGTTGATTTGGATTTATTATTGAAAGAAAGTGATTTTATTATAGTTACCACTGCTTTAGTTCCAGAAACAACAGAAATGTTTAACAAAGAAACATTTGCAAAAATGAAAAGAACTGCTATTTTTATAAATGTTAGTAGAGGAGAAGTAGTACATCAACCTTCTTTAATAGAAGCATTGAAAAATGGAACTATAAGAGCAGCAGGTCTAGATGTAACTACACCTGAGCCTTTACCTCTCGACAATGAATTATTAAAACTTGATAACTGTGGTATGTTATTTAAACAAACATAATATGCTAAAAAACATTAATAAAAATATGTATTGAAATTTATTAAAATTTATTTTTAGTTGTTATCCCACATTTGGGAAGTGCAGCTACTGAAACACGTGAAGAAATGTCTGTGATAACTGCTAAAAATATACTGGCTGTCATCCACAATCAACCTGAAGCAATGCCAGCTCCTTTTAAACTTTAAATATAGAAATAATACAATTTTAATTTTAAAAAAATCAATAAAATACAAAATGTTTTTTATTGAAGATAAGTTTTGTTAAACAAAACATTTCTTAAAATGAAGTCGAAACAGAATTTAAAAATAACTGTTAGAGAATAAATAAATTTTATTTTTTAATATTATTATAGCATTTTTACTTACCCAGTAAATCTTTTATCATGATAAAATAAATACATAAATAAATAAATAATTATAAATACTTATCAATAATTTATTTAAATAATTAATTATATAGTATAGTATTCAAAAATCAAATTGTGTTTTGACTACTTCATCAAGTTTGATGCATAATAAAAATATTTTCAAAAATTGATGTTTTGAACTTTACCTATCTCATTTGTACACGTCACACTATCAATAATTGACAGTCACTAGTGAGTCCTATAACCCTTAGAAAAATGTAAATAAAGTTACCCTGTCTTTTCATTAAACGACAATAAATGTTAATCAATGCATTAATCAGTATAGCATATACTTTATTATTTAGCTGATTTTCTACTTATAAGGATATAAAATTATTCCAAAATACTGAATGTATAGATCAGTGAAAACAATAGTAATTCATAAAACAAGTTTTGAGGTTATGCATTGAAAATGAATATTTATCCAATAAATATGAAATTTCTTTTTTTAGTTTTAGGTATTATGAGTATTGTATAAAAATTATAATTTTTTTAATTTGCTTGTTGCATGAACTTAAATGTCTTTTGTTTTAGCTTGTCATATAATATGTATTATTGGTGAAACTCAACCAGAGCTCATAGAAACAAGTGATAATGCGACCAGTTCTGCTGCTGCTGAAATAATACCTAAAGAAAAAAGTAATGTAACAATAACAGATGGACAAGCATCAAACTTTACCAAAGCCAATTGCTTAACGGACAAAGTATTTGGTCCTGTTGAGGTATATATTTATTTAATATTAAATACTTATTTGTTGCTAATATTGATTTTTAAATAATTTAGATTGTGAATTATACCCGTTTAATGGAGATTTTAATGACAAAAAGTGGAACAACAAATAACACTCGGAGTAGCAAAGAAGACAAAGCAATACCAGGACGATGTGTACTCGTAATGTTTTATGCAAGATGGTGTATATTCAGCAGTCAAGCAGCTCCCCATTTCAATGCAATACCAAGGTTTTATCCACATTTGAAAGTTGTTGCAATTGATGCAATGAAATACCAGAAGTAAGAACATGAGTGAAGAAATATATTTTTTTTAATTAAAAAATTTTAAATTTAATTTCATCGAAATTTATATATTTTAGCTTCAATACGCAATATGGAATAGTTGGAGTTCCTACTTTGATGCTAGTTCATAATTCGAAACCTGTGGCAAAGTTTAATGAGACTTTATATACCCTAGAAACATTTTCCAAGTTTTTATCTCATTTAACAAATCTAAAACCAAATGAATCTTTGTATGTTACATCAGCTGATTTCAGTGGACCAGTTTCAAGTACTCCTTCTAATGAAACAGACTACTGTTTAGTGATGTCATGGTTTTTCATTATAGCATGCTTACTTTACTTTACAACTCAAAGTCAGTGGTGGAAACAGTTCATAGATTTAGTACAAAATACATGGAGAGAAAGTAATGCACAACATGAACATGTTGATTAAACAAAAATCAAAACAGTTATTTTTTAATTTTTTATAATTATTTATTAAAGTGTAATATATTTGTTAATTATTAAAATGATAACTTACAAATACAGTGTAAATATCACTTAGTATTAAATAAAAAAAATTCATTACTAATTTTTAATTTTTTAAGAATTTTACATATACTTACATCGCTTCAACATAATATAATTAAAAGTGATGTCGTTTTATTTTAAAATTGCTATGAATGCATTTTATACATTTTTTATTGATTATTGAATTTTTCTTATAAAAATGACCTACGTAAATATGAACCTTGCACAATGCACAGGCTTGTGATAAGTATATATATATATATATATATATATATATATGTTACACGTAAATACAAAAAATGCCGCCAAAATTCGAGAGCGCATGCGTAGTGCACTAGTATTCGCCATCTTGTCAGGTTGTTCGATGCCGTTGAACTGTAAACAGTTCAAGTCTAGATGTAAATGTTACAATTAAAATGATTGTGTAAACATTTGTTTAGTTTTCCCATACTAGACTGAGGTAATGCTCAATATCATTTTATTCGTACCATAAATGTTATAAGTTCATAACCTTATTTACAACCTTCATAACCTTATTCTAACGTTTTGTGCGTATTTAGATTTTTTTACGATACCAAGAGCAACTGCGATATAAGCAACAATGCATCGCAGAGGGGGAAAGCGTATTCGGATGGATGACCCGGTTCCTCCAGAATACGAAACTGCAGTAATAAGCACTGACCATTATGGAAATGACGGGCATGATACTTCTTTCGGATCACAATCTTCACATGATTACCAAGACCCTGCTTTGGATGCCCAAATAAATGCTCCCACTAATATGAGAATAACTAGAAATACTCGTGCTAGATTACGAGGTGGTCCCATTCAACAACCTAAGTACAAAGAAATAGATGAAGATTTTATTCCCACCACAAGTACAACTTCTAGAGCACGTGGAGCAGGCAGAGCTAAAGCAAAGCGAACTCAACAAACTCACAATCTTGAAGATGAGGCAAGCTTATATTATGCAGTTCGAAACAATAGGGCTTCTCTGACAAGTATTGTAGATGAATGGATAGAAAAATACAAGCAGAATAAGGAAAATGCCCTCTTGATGTTAATGCAATTCTTTATCAGTGCCAGTGGATGTAAAGGACTTATTACTGCCGAAATGCAAAGTCTAGAGCACGTACATATTATCAGAAAGATGACTGAAGAGTTTGATGAAGAAACTGGTGAATATCCTTTTATAATGGGAGGACAACAATGGAAAAAGTTTTGTGCTAATTTCTGTGAATTTGTTCAAATTTTGGTTCGACAATGTCAGTATTCAATTATCTATGATCAGTTTCTTATGGATAATGTGATTTCTTTACTTACTGGATTATCAGATTCACAAGTCAGAGCTTTCAGACATACTGCAACTTTAGCAGCTATGAAACTAATGACTGCATTAGTGGATGTAGCTTTGACAGTATCCATTAATTTGGATAATACTCAGAGGCAATATGAGGCAGAGCGACAGAAAGCTAGAGAAAAGAGGGCAGCTGATAGATTAGATTCTTTGATGGATAAAAGGAAAGAAATGGAGGAAAATATGGATGAAATAAAAAACATGCTTACCTACATGTTTAAATCTGTTTTTGTACATAGATACAGAGATACCTTACCACAAATTCGTGCTATTTGTATGGCTGAAATTGGTATTTGGATGAAGAAATTCCACCAAAATTTCCTTGATGATTCATATTTAAAATATATAGGGTGGACATTGCATGATAAAGTGGGTGAAGTTAGATTAAAGTGCTTACAAGCCTTGCAACCACTTTATGCCTCTGAAGAATTGAAGACAAAATTGGAATTGTTTACAAGCAAATTCAAAGACAGAATAGTAGCTATGACTTTAGATAAAGAATATGATGTTGCAGTACAGGCAGTCAAATTGGTAATTTCAATATACAAACATCACAGAGAAATTCTTACTGACAAAGACTGTGAACATGTTTATGAATTGGTATATTCGTCCCACAGAGCTGTAGCTCAAGCAGCTGGAGAGTTTGTAAATGAACGGTTTTTTACTTCCAATGAAGAAATTGAAGTCAAAACAAAACGTGGTAAAAAGCGCTTACCCAACACACCTTTTATAAGAGATTTAGTTTTGTTCTTTATCGAATCTGAACTTCATGAACATGGTGCTTATTTAGTAGATTCATTGATTGAAACTAATTCCATGATGAAAGATTGGGAATGTATGACAGACTTATTGTTGGAAGAACCTGGTCCAAATGAGGAGCCTTTAGATAATCAACAAGAAACTTCTCTTATTGAAATTATGGTATGTTGCATTAGGCAATCTGCTACTGGTGAAGCACCTGTTGGTAGAGGCCCGACTAGAAAAAATTTGTCTGCCAAGGAAACAAAGCAAGTACAAGAAGACAAGCAGCGTTTAACTGAACACTTCATTCAGGTTTTACCTCCATTATTAGACAGATACCGTGCTGATCCTGAAAAATTAGCAAATTTACTGTCCATTCCACAGTATTTCGAATTGGATATCTATGCAAAATCCAGACAAGAACAGAATTTAGACTTTTTATTGAGTAAAATTCGTGATATTGTTGACAGGTCACACAATACTGAAGTACTAGATACTGCAGCAAAAACTCTTGAATATATGTGTGTTCCTGGATCAGCAATATTTAGAAAATGTGATGTTGCTAGATCGACTCTTATTGATGCTATTGTTATTAAATACAAAGAAGCTATTAATGAGTTTAGATATGTAGTTGACGGTGGTGAACAACCCAGTGAGGATGATATATTTACTATTGTGGAATCATTGAAGAAAGTAGCTATTTTCTACAGCTGTCATGACATGAATAATTGTGATATTTGGGATTCACTTTTCAGAGACATCAAAGAATCTAGGTACAGGCTGCCAGATGAAGCTGTAAAATATTGCATCAGTGCTTGCTTCTTTTCTATATTATGGTCACAAAATAATTTAATAGAAAATGATAATGATAACAGGTCTGAAGAAGAGTGCCAAAGGCTAAAACTAAGGTTACATGAATTTATGAATTGCATGAGCTATTTTGTCTGCAGTGAAGACACAATTTCAAATCTATTGAGAGAAGAAGCTTATAATACCATTTGTGACTTATTAGTCATATTCTGCAACCAGTTAACATCACAGAAGAATCCCCTTCTACATCAATTAGTTTATGAACCAGATCCAAATATGCAAGAAATGCTCAACACATTCGTTCAGCAATACGTTTTCTTTGATGGCGAAGAAGACGATCACGATGAACACTCAAAAATTGAAGAACTTCATAAAAAACGAAACTTTCTTGCAGCTTATTGCAAACTAATTGTGTATAACATGATTCCAACGAAAGCTGCTGCTGATGTTTTTAAACATCATGTCAAATATTATAACAATTATGGCGATATAATTAAAACAACAATCGGTAAAGCTCGTGACATTAATAAAACGAATTGTGCTCTGACAATGCAGCAGAGCTTAAATATCTTATTCAATGAAATAATAGAAAAAGATGGTAAAGTAAGTAGAAATAGTGAGGAATTCACTGACATCAAAGAACTTGCAAAACGCTTTGCCCTTTCCTTTGGTCTCGATGCTGTAAAGAATCGTGAAGCAATAACTGCTCTTCATCGACACGGTATTCTATTTGCTGTTTCAACGCAGGAAGGTGCCGACCCTACCGGACCACCTCCTAATTTACCTTATTTAGAAATCTTGAGTGAATTCACAAATAAACTTCTAAAACAAGATAAGAAATTGGTATTAAATTTCTTGGATAAGCATCTTCAAGCAGGTATGCCGTCTTCAAGAGGAGAAGATTGGCAACCGCTTCTTTTGTATAAAAACAGTCTTTTGCATGGCGATTCTGATACAGTACCAGTAACGAGTAAACGAGCTTACACAAGACGAAGGAAGGATCACATTGAAGAGGAGGAAGCTGACGATGCTGACGAAGGTTCTGATCACGAATTCGCGGGATATTAAAGAGATAACGCTAAATTTTTTGAACGGACTGAAAATAATGGATGCTACATCAAAAATAAAACAAGAGATTTTTATATTTTGTTTTAATTATTTAAGCACTTCTATACCGTCCTTTAAGAATGGTATGCAATTATTAATATAAGTCTAGTATTTCATAAAAATCTTTTTAATTTTTTAATTTTTAAAACTATCTTTATAATTTTTGGTATTTATTGACACCTTTCTAGAAAGTATTTGTAAGAAAATTTATGTTAAAAATTATATGCATAAGATTGATAATTGAAATATTTGTAATATAATTATTATTATAATAAATCCAAATACTTAATCTATTTTAATTAGTTCTTTTTCTATATCTTAAAAAACTTATAAAAAAACTAAATACTAATCTAATCAATTTTTTATCTTTTTATTTACTTTGTAAATTTTCTCTTGCATAATATTTTACGATAAAACTATACGATCTAAAATTTATAATTTCATCAAATTTTAAGAATTACTTATTATTAAATTAAACAAATAAAAATGCTCTTTTATAATTGCTATTATATAAATAAATTAAAATTCCCTGCAGCTCTACTTTCTATATTTAGAGAACAATTAAATAACAATTATTAGTAATTTTGTTTATCTAAAACGAAATATTAAATTTCAAATATTAATGAAAAAACAAATATTTTAAGCAAATTTACTAAATTCTATAAAGTATAGTATACGTATACAATGCACACAAAACATCTATTAACGATTAAGAAATTATTTTTCACCTTTAAAAAACATTTTTTTACCACATTTAAAATTTTTAAACTATATATAAATTGAAGATTGTCTTGATTAACGTAGTGAAAATATAATTTCGTAGCGCTGCATTTGTCTCTAGTAGTACATTTAAGATGGACGGCATTTTTCTCTCGTTCACTTATTCACAGCGTTCATAACTTCATGATTGTTGTGCACGGCATTTGTTTGCGCTGAAGTTTGTCTCCAATCAGACTTGTCTCGCGATCCTGCTTGTGGCGGTCCTTCGACGGGTCGTTTCAATTTTGCCTCTCTTGGCTCAAAAGGCTTGAATCCTTGAATTTGCACGGCCAGGTGGTATTTCCACCGACCAAAGATGACATCACACGATGTCCGACTTTGGTGTCTATGCACCCTGTGCAAACAAACTTGCGTTGTCAGGTTAGACTGTTTATAGAAAGATTGATCAAACTCTTTCCCAATCTTGGAGCTTCAGATTCTACTGGCTGCCCAGCAACAAAAGCTGTCTGAATTGATTGTTTATGAGTGGTTGCTTAGTACTACGGTTACTGATTGGTGGGAGTTTGTTAAAGGGGTTGGGCAATCATGGGTTCGATCAGTCTTATGTGCCCTATGTGCTGTGGAGAGACGTTCAGTAATTCAGAGTCTCTCAAATATCATTTACTCAGTATGACAGACAATCTTTATTGTCCTGCTTGTTCGTTAAGGACTTATTCAGTAGCTGCATTGATACAGCATTTAGATTCTTGTGGAAAAGTGACTGAAGAGGATCAATCTAGAGAAGATATGGATAATGGTAAATTAAAAGCAAATGCAAAGGAAGGACCTGATATTTTAATGGTAAAACATCATAATTTTAAAAGTATTTATTAATAGATTCATACTAATGATTCTTATTTTATTTTATTTTAGGAAGGTGACGATGCAATCACTGATAGTTTTTTAGCTACTGTAAATGAAGAAGGAATAATGATAGTTGGTGAAGGCAGAACAATTCAAGTAGATGAAAATGGTAATTCATATGTAATATTTTATTTTTGCTAACTACAATATTAAACTATAAATAAAGATTTTAATCAGATTTTAATATACCTTTTAGGAGATATTCAAGTATTAGAAAAATTAACTACAATACCTGATGATGATGAATCGATACACATGGCTACTTGTGATAAGGATGTAACTAGTACATCAGAAGAAGATAACCAAGTGTCTGAATCCTCTGCTTTATTAGTGCAGAACTCAGATATGTCTTCAAAAAAAGATGAAACAATAACGAATATATCAATATTAAATGAAAATGATAATGGATTAGTTTCAATGGCACAATTTGATGAAGTTCAATTTGATGATCAGGGCATACTGATAGTTAAGAAAGAAAATTTAACAGCTGAAAAAGAGGAGGTACCATTTTTTTAAATTACAATTTGTTTTGAAGTAGTAAGGTAAAATATAATAAATTACTGCTTGAGAACATTTCATTTATTAAATTAAAAATTAAAAATTCAACTGTTACTAAGTTATTATATTTTATTCCTGTAAAATAGGAAGAAGTTATGTACAGTTGCAGTACATGTGGTATGAGTTTTACATCGGTATTAGAGCATATTAAAGTTTATCATGATGGACAAGAGGTTGTGTTAGAAATGGCTGAGCAGCAAATAGATGAAATTGAAAATGCTACAATTGAAGCAGCTCCAATTACTTCAATTCTAGATACTTCTCAGGCATCAAATAGTACTACTAAAAAAACTAATGTTCCAATGAAACAAAGGCAATCAATGAATACTTTAAGAACAGAAGAATGTATTGATAGTGATGGAAGATCCTATACTAGAAAAGTTGTACAAATTGAAAGATTTTGGGATCGAACACCTGTAAATTTGTCTTCGACTAAAGCACCAATGATAGAAAAATTTTTCTCCAATGTTGAAGGAGTGAAGGTAAATTTTTCAATTAATTTACAAATTCATTAGAATTAGTCATATATTGAAATTTTTTAATTTTTAAAAATTTTAGGTTAGAGATAAAAGTGTTACTGTAGCCCCAACTAAAATGTATAGATGTAATCAATGTTTAGAACAATTTCCTAAGCTAGGTGATTTTCGAGTTCATATGTGCCTTCAAGGAAACAATAGATGTGATCAATGTGATCAAACTTTTGCAACGATGAAAGCTTTGCAATCGCATATGAAAGTGCATGAAAACAGTGACTTTCCTTCTCAAAAAATATTTTTGTGTACAGTCTGTGGAACTGAATTTTTAACACATAAAAGTTTAAGGCTGCATTCAAGAATGCACAACCCTGTAAGGGCAAGGCATGTCGATGCACCTGAAGGAACAGAAGAAGAAACTTTTGATTGTAAAGAATGCGGTAATAATATTATCTCTAATTTTGAAATATATATATATATATGTATTTTATTTTATATATCTGTTAAATCATGAAAAAAATTCTTCTTAGGTACAACACTTTCAGAATCATACAGAGCAGCTCATATGGCTCTGCACGCCGGTAATACAATCACGTGTCCAGTATGTAATCGCAAATTCGATTCAGCCGAAAGTTTAGCGATGCATGCAGCTGTTCACAATGAGCAACAAGTCATGAATTCTCCAAGCATGCCTGCAAACGATCTCACTATTGCGAATTCGCAAGATTCTGTTGATAATACTTTTGTTAGTGCTAATACAACTGACATTACGAACACAGCAACTGCTACTACAGCTGCTGAAGCTGCAGATGCTCAGAATAGTACTAAACCTTATCAATGTCAACACTGTGGTCGGAGATTTACGAGACCTCACGAAAAAGTTAAACATGAGAGGATACATACTGGAGAAAAGCCACATTCTTGCGAGGTAATTTAAAAATATAAGTTATTAAATTAAAATTTTAATAAAAATTAACTGATAAAAACTATTAAATCTATAATGATTTTATAATCAACAGGTATGTGGTAAAACGTTCCGAGTTTCCTACTGCTTAACACTGCATATGCGAACACACACAGGTGTACGTCCATACGAATGTCAACACTGTGGTAAACGTTTCAAAGCTTCGTCAGTGTACAACCATCATCTATTAACTCACGGCGAAGAACGCGCATACACCTGCCCCTATTGTCCAAAGACTTTTAAAACGCGAGTTCAACTTGCAGGTCATAAAAACAGTCATACAAAACCATTCCGATGTACCGAATGCTCGAGACCGTTTGCTTCATTGTACGCTGCACGAGCTCACATACAGACGCATAAGAAAGATAATAATCTTAAATTCAGTTGTCACATTTGCGGTGCATCGTACGGTCGAGCATTTGCGCTCAAAGACCATATAAAACAGCATGAAAAAGAGAACACCCTTGTGCCACCTGAAGCTGCCCGGGAAGAAGAAATTCAAGAAGTTGAAAGTTTTCTAGTACAAGACGAAGAGGAGCCTGAAGAGGAACTCATTGTACCCTCGCCACCTGCTCGTAATAGTATGTCTATTGATCTTGATTGCGACTAGTGAATGTTTAGTCAAAGTTCTCATTACCTGCGTAAGTCAGTTGGAAGAACATCCAGAAATATATAATTTAAGCTTTAAAATAAATAATATTGGATTGCTATTAAATCTAAAAATACTTAATGAAAAAAATTTATTTAAAAAAATTTTTTGTAAATATTATATGAAAAAAGAAAGAGCTATTTTTAAAACGTGCGCTTAAATATAAAATGTATTTTTCTAATTTCAAGATTTGAATAATTTCGTAGAATAATATTAAATTAAATTAATAAAAAATTATAGTTAAATTTCTGGTTATTTTTCCAACATGGCAATTTGCTTAAATATTTCCTCGTCATTATTTCTTCGTTTTTTTCTTTTTTCATTCGCGAATAATAAATTTAAATAAAAGCTCTTTCTTGAGATTTACTCTCAAAGTAAATATTAAAGATTTATTCTGTTTTTTTGTTCTTTATATTTGTTTTACTTGTTTTTTTTATTTTTGTATAGCATTGTCCAATCGACAGGCTTACGCGTGTACACAGACAAGTGCTCTTATCAGAAACTTAATACTAATAAACCATTCACATTTAAAATTTGTTGTATGGTTGTATTAATATTTTTAATTAACAATAATGAGCTCAGCTGATAATTACTATTGCATTACATTAGTTTATGGTGTGAGAAATAGTAATCTAATATAATTTAAGTTATTGAACTAGATTTTTAAATTGAAATTAGCTAACACTTGATAATTATGCAACTACGCGATACGGAATATTGTAAGCAAAAAATGAAATGTATCAAAAGATAATGTATTAATTAAAAAAAGATCGAGAAAGCTTGATCGAGACTGATTAATAAACGTTTAGAGTACAAAATCGGTCTTTTTGGTGAGATTTTTTTTTCATGTAACATTAATTATCAAATCCATCAACTATAAAAATGATCATTATATTTATTCATTTTTATTAAATATAAAGATGAATGTATTTCATTTGTAAATAAAATCAGTGAGTTTGTTTATTACTAAACCATATTGAAGCCATAATTAATTCATTTTTAAATTAAAGTTATTATGAAAGTAGTTAAACAATTCTACAGTGCAGAATTATTTGAAGTAATTACAAAATAAAGTAAAATAAAATTGCGATAATGTTGTTCCTTGCATGTAAACTAACATTTTATACGGATATATATTGTTAAAATCTAAAAATCGATAAATTATTTTTAATTCGATAATTTGTATTGTGATGTTTTCCAAATTTTATGTTAGCTGAGAAAATCATTTTTATTGTTCATTAAACTTTTTTGTAACGAATTATTTTCTTAAATTTTAAATGAGATAAATGTAATAACCAAACCATTATGATCTAAAAGTAATCATGTAAAATAAACTACTTTTGTAAACTAGTTAAACGAATTATGCATTTTAAAAAGCGCCAATGTAAAAGAAAAAAATTGTATTTAAAACAATGTCTACGTCGTTATAATTAGTGTGAAATTTTAAGAATGTAAATCAAATTTTCAGAAAATCTTCTAATTATTGTAGCATAATGAAAGCAATATACTATTGTTCATAGACAAACTATGATCTGAAGTTCTAGGGTATCAAAAAATCGAACGACTATTATACCAAAATCGATTTGCACGTCTTGGACATGTGCGGCAAAGAGATGGAAATTTGTTACACGTGCGTCTGCGCTGACGAAATAAAAATCCGTTCTATTGAATACCTCGTGTGCTTTTTAATGCCCGCACCTTTCTCTGTATAATCAAATCATTATCGCAATCTGCGAGTCGCTTAAAGTTCAAAGCCAGGTCGAGAGCAGGGTAAACAAAGGCCGTCGCCGCTAATGCATCATCTGCCGCGCGCTCACGCGGCTGGATGTCGATGCTCGAGGGCTAAATGGCTGAAGGCGCACGAGGAGAGATTTCCGTACGACTCGAGTCGATGGTTTACTTTTTTTGCTGCCGATGTGAGGTGATTCTGCGATGGCTAGTATCAGGTGCGACATGAATTGTACGGGTGATCCGAATTCATCTAATAATTGGAACAATTTTACTGAGGTTGGTTTATAAGTTTTTTGGGAATAAAAAAATGATGGTGTTCAAGGGTAGAATTATATTTTTGTACTTTTCAAAAAATTGTGTTTTAAAATTGTGGAAAATGTACAGCGAATTGTAAGTAGAAAATCAAATTAAAATTCCTTGGTGGAAACATTTATGTAAAACATATGATTTTTCATTTAAATATACCACAGCTTTGATTAACAAGTATATATTTTTATATAGTAATATTTTAAGTAAATATTTGAATAGGTTTTGTTTTTTATTAAAATATTATTCCTTTATTTTCACAGTGAATCAATTTTCTACCAGGGTTGATTTACTGGTCTTACCTTTTACAATTACTTAATTAACATATAGATTTGATATCGAACGCAATACCCAATATAATTTTGCCTTGTACTTTTTCAAGCGGAGAATAAAATAAAACGGACGTTCTTTTATCATCGACGACAAAAGCTGCCCGAATGATTTTCAGATACCCCAGGACGCGGACACGTCCCGCTTCCCATTCCCAACGGAAATCTGGGTGATGCGCCCTTTGTGGGAGGTGGCGGTGAAGGTGGCGACGATCACGCCTATCGCGATGCTCGGCATCCTGGGCAACGGCAGCCTCATCCACGCGATCCTCCGGGCCAAGTCGTTGCGCGCCACCACCACGAATCTCCTCATTCTGAACATGGCAATCGCCGACTTTGGCACGAGCCTGCTGTGCCCCTGGATGTTCGTCTGCGTCGACGTCTTTCAGAACTACATTCTCGGCTCGATCGGGTGCAAATTCGACGGGTTCCTGCTGCAAGCCATGACCCTCGTCGCCGTTTTTAGCCTCAGCGCCGTGAGTTACGACAGGGTCTGCGCTATCGTCATGAACTGCTCGGGGAAACTGTCTGTAAGGTAAAATTATTATCTTTCTTTCGGGTCCAATTTTTTTTTTTTAAGCTTTTATTCCAAATATAATGTTTTGTGATCGAATCCTAATAATTAGTACAGTACAGTATAATTAATCTTTTTTTCGTCGCATTCGCACCCTTTACTCTTTGATCTACAACCAAGGAGAGCACGACTCTTGCTGGTATTCTCCTGGATAGTGGCACTGATCGTCGCTGTACCTCTGGCCTTCTTCCGCAAGTACCACGAACGAACGTGGAAGAACTACGTGGAGACCTTCTGCGCGGAAACTCAACGAGCCTATCCTTTCTGGCATATTTTTGTGGGCTTGAGCGTGTGGACGCCCCTTGCCATCATGGCCATATGTTACACCACTATTTTGATAAAGGTACAGGTATACTTCGGCAAGGAGTTTATTATTGTATGAATAAGGTCGCGCTGAGAAACGTTTTAAGAGTTATTTCGGCGCGCTTGAATTTGAGCAACGTATGTAACGACTTGGGTAATGCGTGGCTGGAAGCGCTCGACCTCTTTTCCTTTGGGAAAAACTTCAGAGTCCGAGGTGAAGTGCCGCATGCGGCGTGAGACCCATTTTTTCCCTCTCTCGCTTCGAAGTAATGAAATTTTTTAATCCTCAGCTCGACAGGTACGAAACTCGAGCGCTAAAGAGCAAACATCCAATCGTGGTGAAGTACAAAGGCAGGGTGGCGCGGGTCCTAGCGTTTGTCGTTCTGGCGTTCATTATCTGCCGCGTTCCTTTCACCGCGCTGGTCATACAAAGGGCGCAAATGAGCAGGAATTTCGACGAAATTAAAGTTGGCCAGGCCAACTCGATGTACGTTCTTTGGTACGTTAAAATCTTTTATTTACTAAACTAAATTTCAGCACTTATATATACCAGTAGAAAAGTAACGATTTCAAAATTACACAAAACTATTAATTGGTCGATTTTTTGAAAAAATTTTGCTCCAAAAGATCTAAAGAAGAACTTTGACTTCCGTCAGGTACGTAAGTCGCTACTTGGTTTTTGTGAACGCGGCGCTGAACCCTTTACTCTACGGCTGCACGAGCGGTTGCCTGAGGCAGGAATTGGTCTCGTATCCGCCCGTATCTTGGCTCATACCGGCGCCGAAGCCGGACGCCAAAGCTCAGAACCAGACCAAAATACCGATCGGAAGACTGCAGCCCCGCTCGCCCTGCATCAGGATAGACAACGCGAGGAACAACCCGCCTCCTCAGGTGCCGAATATTTCGTCGACCGTCCAGTCGAAAACGTCGATCGTCAAGTCCGAAAGCAGGGTCGGCAAAAAGCTGAGGATTAACTCGGTGGTCAAGTAATAGAGCAAAAATTCTGCATGGGGGATTTCGGAAACCGAGGACGGAGTTGTAAATTAATTTTTTACGGCTAAGAAGAGATTTTGTAAATAGGAATAGATGTAAGAGGGCGTTTATTTTTTGCAAACACTAAAGAATATGTTTTATTAATTGAAAATATTGAGTTAACAATGTAATTTATAATGGCGCTGAGATGGAGATTAATTTATTTTTTTTCGAAAAATATTAAATAATTATCTTTAATTATAATGCCACTGCTTTATGCGTCATTAATCAACATCACTTTTCTATTTTTCATTAAGCAAAACAATAAAAAGGTATCGTTATTATTTTTTGTATCAATTATTTTAAAATAAAAAAGTGTTACGGTTTTTTATACGTATAATTTACTACAATTCATTTTAATGCCCGTTAAATCAAACGGGCATTTAGAAACTTAAAGTGCAATTAAGAGACGTTTAATAAACCATAACGCAATTGTGCACGGATCAATAATCGGGAACTTCGATGAAAAAAACCTTCCGCATGCATTCGAATAAATCACATACGTGTGCGCTCGATCAGTTCCCTTGCAAGTGACTACTCGAGTCAAGTACACGAAATCCCAGCTCTTCGCTACCTCGCCGCTCGATTTATATCGCGTGAAAATCCCTCCAAGACTGCGATTCCACATCGACACTTGCAAAACTCCTGTTCTCACACCTGCCAAGCGAATGAATCGGCCAAGTCCGCCGAGCTCGAGTCGCTATATTGATTCGGTGGCAGCACGAGTCCACCCCTGGAAACAGATGATAAGCCGCTAGCCGACCGGAGCGCCTAACGTATGCACACCAATGCAGAGTCCGTGCGTGTGAGGCTTCGATACCGTCAGACCCATTGTTGCAGTCGCCCGAAGAGGAGGCTCTTCGATAATGCTGTCGTCCGGAGTCGTCTTGGCGCTCGTCCTTTCGGTTGTCGTCTCCACGACCGTCGCCACCGAGGGATATTACTCACGCGCCGTCATCGAGGTACAGTTAAATTTCTGTTATTGCGGCGATTCCTTGAAGTTTTTTTTTAATTGTTTCGTGGGAGGATGTGATTTTTTTTGGCCTGATTGCAGGGCTGCCAGGGATGTCAGCTGAACCGATTGCCCGAGGTGAAAGCCTTCATCTTTGAGGATCTCCCGCATTAGTATCCTTTTTTTGATAAGGTTGATAAGAGGTTGTTTAAATGTTTTTAAGTTGTGAATAAAGACCAAACGAAGAGCAAACGATTTTTCTTAACGGAAATTCAGTAATGTTGAATTTAAACATATTCAGGGGGCACCTCCTGAATTGGTCCTTTATAACAATGAAGAACAGGTAAATTTCAATTTTTGTTTTCTACTTGTACTAATTTTTTTTGTTAAATAGTTGGTTTCGCACGATTAATTTAAAATTTTCAGTTGAAATTTAATTTATAACAAATATTCAGAATTAATTTTAATTTAACAGATCGATTAGTTTCATTTTCGGACTTTTATGATTTATTAATTTGCAAAATATTTAAAAAATTGTTTGCCACCGGAAATAAACGGAAATGCAGCAATTTCTAAAATTATACGTAAAAATACGCGCAGGTTCTAATCAATTTCGTATCAGAAGCAATGATTTTGCATTTTCAATTTGCACTTACTTTTCAAAGTGCAGGGACATGAAAAATGAAATAAAGTTCCTTCTCTTAAGTCATTATTTCACAAAAATCGCATTTTATCGTTATTATTGTTTCATTGCACTTCGATCATTTAAAGAAAATTTAAATTCTAATATATTTTTGTAAAAAACAAATGCTTTAACGTACTTTTACTAGAAAGTAATCTTTTGTAATTCATAAGAAAAATTTTGTTTAACTGATTTTGAATTTTTATCATAATTTCCTGTATATTTTGCAGGAATTGGAGCGACTCAAACTGGGTCAACTAACGCGACAAGAATGCAACGATCTTCTCGTTTCCAAAGGATTCAAGAGATCATCGGTTAAGGACGAGATTTAAGCCAAAAAAATCATCATTCGATCAATTGAAACACTCGAACAATTTCATGAATTTTAATAATTATTTTGTAATTGTATTTTACATTAATTTCACAATTCAGTGAGGATTGATCCACAAAGTAAATGTAACTTCGTCATGCACGCTCATAGAAAGAACGGACAAACAAGACCGCGATAAAGTGTACCTAACAAATATTAAGGACAAACCGTTGCACAAAATAGTTGATAAGAATAGGCACTTTTTGAATGCACTTGTTTAATCAAAAGTTTTTTTTTTCGTTGAACTTAAACCGTAGACGAGGGGAGTGCAGGCTCTCCTCCATGGAGCTGCAATCTGTGATAAAACCACTAGTATCATGATTCGTAACGCGACTAAATTGTCCAGCGCAGCATGTATCGGCTACCTTCGCTAATTCACGTATATGTAAGCAAAGTGTTCACTTTTCGAAACGACTAACATTTTTCTTACTCCGGATAAGTAAGCGTTTGCGCGATGTCGCATTCGCTTGTTTAACGATGTTTTTCATGTCGTTCTTTCTATGACTCTCTATTACTTTATCATTGACGATCATTGAAGGTAGCCACGTGTGAAAAATTCATTGTGCTCCGCACATTAGTACAAGACTTATTTTGTCCCGAAGCTTTAACACTAAAATTTAATCGCGTGCTTTGTTGAGAGCACATTTTCTGTACATTAAAACTCTATTCTCTGATCTATTTAGAATAACATGGCAACAATTTTTTAATCCAATACGAATGTAATGCAATAAATTTTAGCAATCTCGTTTATTCCACTTAAAACAGTCTTTTAGGTGCTGTATATAGAATTAACGTAATTTTTATAGATTATAACTAATGTGAAGTGCTTGTTAACTATTCTTTACACTGTGGATCGCTAAAAAATAATAAAGTATATATTAATTCAATGATTGAAATGTTAGTAATTTATTAATACCTTAAATGTACAAGAATGAGTAATTTAAATGGCAAATGGTTCAAATATGTTTTTATAACATAGAATTTATTTTACAAATAATTTTACATTTCCTTATAAAATGCACTCTGTATTAACAATAAAGTAACAAAATTTACAGTAAAATTTGTAAAACTTTGAGAGAGCTTGGCAAACTATTTATAATGAATGAAAGTCGTTTTAGGTTCTTTGAAAACTAATTTTTACTATTTCTTGTGAAGTAACAGTGTAGGTGAAAAATTGTGTATGCACAAAGGTTTATTCAACCTTGAAGAGTGCATCACTAATAAAAATAAATGTTTTCTTAATAAACGTCCAGTATGAAAAACAAAACCGAAAATTGCTGCAAAGAGTGCATATGATATTCTAAATGCAATGTTAAGTATGATTAGGTATTATTGCTTTGTTTACATCGTTAAATCTTGAAAACCTAGAACAGACAGATGTAATTTAAAGCAGTCTTATTATAGGTTTTAAAAGATACGTCCTCGTGAATAATAATGTTTTTATTGAAATTCCCAAATATAAACTGAATGCAATAGTCTACAGACGTGCACGGAATGCGAAATCAAATAAAAATTGCAGTTATTGCAATGGCGTAGGTCCTAGTTAATAAATGAATAAGTCTGCGTTACAATTTTAAAATAATTTAAGTGAATGATGAATGGATCTATCTGGCGCGAGTAAAAGCCATTAGCTATTTGTAAGTAATTATTAGACATTATTATCTTTTGCTGTAAAATCAAACTCATTAAAGTTTATAACTTATAAAATGAAGCTATTTATGATAAATACATACTCTACAATATTGTAATATACTTTAATATTACAAATCACTAGTTAACGACGTAAACGCACGTTCTTAAATTATTAGGACTCTTAATTTTCAAATTAAGAGTGTAAATCCGTATGAGTTATCTTAACAACTAAATTATATACATGTCTGAATGCCTGACAGTGTTTGGAAAACTGCATTGGCATTGCAGTAAAGTATCGTATTTAAAGTATGTAAACCTACACTTTCAGTATGATGACAATACTTTATGCAGCTAAAGATATTATATATATACACGTAAATAATTAACAGTACCTCCGGAATTAAACTTGCCCACAGAATTTTACAGATGAAAATAAGACAGTAAATCGGTGGAAACAAACGTTCAAAATATAGTCAAAACTTATATGCATTTTATACACTGATTAACAAAAACATGATGATCTCCAAATTCACGTTATTTAATCTTTTGAATTAGTTTGAAAAATATCAGTCAACAACGGTATTTGCTTTTTTTCTAAACCATTGAGATGCATTCATATTTCCCCTCTCTCCCTCCAAACTTCATATAATAGGCATCAACAACGATTATATCGTTTGACAAGTTTTATCGACTGAAATATCATGTCTAATATAAGAGCACTGCAGCCTAGATGTTTGATTACAACAAAACTTCCACTTGTAAAATTTTTCTCAAAATATTCTTGATATAGTCGACGCATTAGTACAAGAACAGTGGATTACTGGACTAGCACGTCCAGGAGATGTAACTTCTTGGATAAAATGTTATGCCAGAAGTAGCCAAACAATAAAAGTGAAGACAGAAACGTGTCTTCTTGAAATTGTGGACTACCACGAGGTGCTGAAAAATAAAGTGTTTACAATTAATACTAACTCTCAAAATAACTTATAGAAACTTTCATTATATACTTATTAATTATTAATTGCAACTTCTTTTGTCTTTTTAAATAATATGCTTTTACAAGACAAATATAAAAAATTATGTTAGAAATTTTTAAGTACTGAAAGAATAATTTCTTATATACCTGCACTTGGTCGATTTGTATGTTAAAGTTAACTTACCTTTTACTTCTAAAATTGGTGACTCTCTGATCTTTTCAACATTCATTTCTTCTCTCCGTTTCTTTAGCAATACGCGCCTTAAATTCTTCATCTGAATGAATTAATACTACAGCTTCTCGGTGAAAACCATAGAAATTTCTCATTTTACGTCTTTGTGTTGATCCGTACACGTTTGCTTGCTGAAAATTGTTTAAATTAATATTTTTTGAACAAAACAGTTTTTATGGATATAATTTATCAGTTCTGTAAAGTCAATCTTTGCAGTTCGCTTATCATTATGAACATACCTGATCTAAAATGTAATTTCGTCTTCGTGATTGTGCAGATTCTAGTAATTTCGTAAGAGCACGCGTGCACTTTTCAACTATATTTTCCCATCGACCTTTGAAATTTTCCTTTAATGGAGCTCCATTAACCTAAGAGATACACGAATTTTAATTAATTTTAACTTCTCTAAAAAATAATAGAAAGAAAAAAGAGGCACTACTCACTGTCATTCTTTCTATA
>UCOM01002899.1:0-21892 GCA_900474385.1 Ormyrus pomaceus | reverse complement strand
AGCAAGTTTCCGATAATATCGCTAGAATCTAGTTAGAATGTCCAAATCTAACTAGATTCTAGCGATATTATCGGAAACTTGCTACCAGGGTCTGAGTAAATTTTATCCAGAAAATCGTATTGTCCTGCGATTAGCCTAATTTAGAGGGTAATTTTTATTCGAAAATTCTCTCAGTGTAGAAATAAAAAACGAATTTTTCACAGAATAAAACCTGTTTATATAATATATAAATCTTATTCTCCTCTTTAGAATTTTTTTTAACGCGAGACTTAATCGTACAACACAACCATCGGTTCGTCGTCCAAAATTACAAATGTCGCATGAAATTTGGGTCAGATGAATTTATCATTAAGCGCCAACTCGAGCACGAGTCAGTTTGCCGTGGAGCATTTTAACGCACAAGCGACCGGCTAATTGCATCGTGTACGTCCGGCGTCAAATCCCGCTGACTAAGATCGAAGGGCGAAGGATGTATTCCGGCTCGTGACACGAGAGCCTAAACGCGTAATTCGGTATCAGCGCGCGCTTCTGTTTTGATGAAATTACCGAGCGCATTACGCGCGGCGGGCCGAGCGGCGCGCTATACTATTTCGGATGTACACATCAGGCGGAGAGGAGAGAACGAGAGAGAGCCTATTTGCTCGGCGGTTTATTATTACAGTCTCATTAATAATGCGGGCTTTTGATCATGCGCAGACAGTAAGATCGTTTTCGGCAAATAATGTGTTATGTTGAATTTATGGGTAATATTCTAGTAGGCAAATATTCGAATAGAGTGACTGCGTGTAATTGCACTCTCGATATATTGGCATAATTTAATGTACAATAAGAATTATTTTGGAGTTATTAAAACTGGAAAAGGTGAGTGCTTTATTCTCCTGTTGCATAAGTGTTACATTTATAAATGAAAGATTTAATTCAATCTTTTGAAGTTGGATTATTTATATATCTATAACACTTTACATTCCTTTCGCTTAACATAAAAATGTTATCGGCAGTATTGATTTAGTGGATTATAATTTGGAATAAGCAGAAAACCTTAAAGTTAGTAATAATTTTTTTTTAAATAAGTATAAAAAAAATTTTAAAAAATAGAGTACAATCAATTCTAAAAAGAAGAAAAGTAAATTTTCATTGAAAAATATCTTGAAAATTATTAGATATTTTTTAACGGCCAAGATAAACTTTTACGATAATAATTATTAGCTTGATAAAAAAAATTAATAAAAAAAAATTAGCTTGTTAAACTGAGACGAGTTCTGCAATTTATCAGTAATTTCATTATTCAATAAGTTATTATTCTGTAAAATATCATCTTTCCTTTTTAGAATAATAAAAAGATAATTTCTTTCGTGCCGAGAAAGAACTTTTACTTTTCTTTTCATATATTCTACGAATATTAGTCCAATTATTCTCAATCGACTAAGAAAAGAGCGGGAGGAACCCAAAAACTTCTTTCCTTTCTAAACTCAAATAAAAAATGAATCCTCGCCTCGTTCACCTCAAGCCCCTGGGAACGTCCTACATTTTTTCCAAAACGACGTTCGAGCACGTACTTAAACCCAGCGCAGAACTAAACTCCCAATTAATCTACAACAATAAAGCAGAGCGTCGGATATGCACGCCTTCAATATTCAATAGCAAAGAGGTTGGAGAGAGCCAACGGCGCTGCGGCAATCTCCACAGCTGACAGCGTAAACATCGTGCCGCCCCAAGAGCACACACACACACACACACACCGACCCAACAACAACAAGACCAGACCTCGGCTCGCAATCCTCGCTCGGTTGGCAATCGAATGTACCGGCGGCGCGATTAGAGCCGCCGAAAGACGCAGCAGCAGCAGCAGCCTCGTCGATTCCGCGGGCCGAGCTAAGTGACTCGGCGATTATGCGCCGAGTGCCTCCGGCGCCATTAGTCTTGCGCGCCCCGACAGGGAAGAAAAGGACGGAGAGAGAGAATCCTGGTGATACGGCGGAGCGCCGAGGTGATTCTTTGGAAATTAAGCCGAGCGACGATGCAGCCTCGGGGACGGTTAGCTGCTGCGGGTAAATAGAGGAGATTTCTGCTGATGAGAGGTGGCTTTTGATTGATTAATATTGGGCGGCGCTACTGCGCTCGCGAGTGTTATCAATTTATTGAACGTTCTCGTAAATGCTGCTCGAGACAGCGCGCTCGTATGATGTATAATGATATTTTTAGGCCTTGAAAAACTACTTGATAAGATAATGCTGAAAGTTTGTGTAGTTTCCTTTGGCACGTTTGACTTTAACGAAAGAAGTTTTACTTGCGAAATTTTCTACCGATTCGCTGTGTAATTACATGCGATAAAGCGATGAAAAATGAATGGTAACTATATAGTACATGTATATAAAAAAAATATCACTGAGAGAAAAAATTACTATTTTTTATCGTTATTTCAGATATAAGAAGAAAAATAGGAATATTTACAATATGTTTTGAATTTACACTAGAATTTTCGATTTTAATATTTACTATTAAATATTAACATTAGTAAATATTATTTTTCTTCTCGTATCTGAAATAACGATACAAAATAGTAATTTTTACAACTTTTTTTCTCTCAGCGTAATATAAAAAAAAATCTTTAAAAAATTATCCTGTTTCGTACTGAACATTTATACCAATAATTTTTTATCATTCCCAACAAAATTTTACAAATGCGTATACTCGTAAATGTACACTGTAAATCAATGAATAAAAGCATTTCAGTAGATACTAGAATGTCAACCTTCGAGGTGTTCCACAATAACTTACTAAATACATTCGCCATCAAAAGTATAAAGCAGAGTGGAAAATATAGTTGTTCCGATATCTAATAACCGATTGCTTTGAACGGCCCGATATACACCTCGCTCTCGTCGCGGCTGCAAGTGGTGTATAAATTATCGTTAATATCTCGAGCGTACCGCGGCGCGTCCCGCGAATCGCTCGAGCATCAGCGGTTGATAAACTGCTAAGTCGTCGGCCCCGCGGAGCCGTAAAAAGGATTTTTAAACCGAATTTTATCGCTCTCTCGCCGCGAGAGCCGCCGCGTGTCCGTTTTAATGAAGCCCGGCGATCAAACGGGTTAACGCGCGCTGCGTTTGAAGAGAGCTTATAACGACACGCGCCGCTTTTTCGCCGCGAAAGAATTCGTCGAGCGCCGTCCGCCGGGAGAATTGATCGTAAATAAGCTTTGTGCGAGCAAAGGCTAAATTATTTGCATTATTACCGATGGAAACCAGTTCGGGGTGTT
The DNA here is from genome assembly GCA_900474385.1 of Ormyrus pomaceus. Taxonomy (NCBI): domain Eukaryota; kingdom Metazoa; phylum Arthropoda; class Insecta; order Hymenoptera; family Ormyridae; genus Ormyrus; species Ormyrus pomaceus. Next base: position 18,633 of record UCOM01002899.1, on the reverse strand, counting down.
TTATTTTTGTGTAAACGGTGCAGCCTGATTTTTTCCTGAATTTTAATAAACCGCAGCTGGGAACGTTGCCGAGAACGCCAATAAAAACAACGAGAACGACTCGTCGAAATGCTTTGTGTACTCGGGGCCTTTCTTTATTTATAGCCTCGCGTTTCTGATAAGAGGATAAATGACTGTATCAGCGAACTATTTACGTCGCGGTGCTTTGCTAATTTTACTTTCTTTATGCACTCGAATAACAATATCGATAGCTTTAAACGCTCTTAAACCTGTCGCCACTTAATCTCCCGCACAAATTTTCCAGCTTCTCCGTCAATTCAGTTTCAATACAATCGATTATTAATCCAATCAGCGGCAAACTCGAGCTGCATTTCCTGAATTCAGCCGGCAAGCTCTCTCGTTGTAATAAACGGCGAATAGATTAAAGCTGCTCGACGAGCACAGATCTCTCTCTCTCTCCTCCTCCAGCGAGAGCGAACTCTCGCGCGAGAGAGAGAGAGAGAGCCTTTGCGGGAAGAATTAAAAGGAAAGCGGCAGCGAACGAACGAAGAGACAAAGGAGGGAGTGGAGATTGCTGAGGTCAGGGAAGGCATGCAGTAGCTCGCAGCGGCAGGCAGGCAGGCAGCAGCCGCGGATCGTACATTGAATTCGTTGGCCTAATTCGCCCAACTAGATCAGCTGGCTCGAGATTAAAGCCGATCGGAGGCTGTGCTGCCTCGATCTGCCAATATATATATACATATATTCCCGGTGTATTCCTCGCGCTTATATATATACATCCGGCCAACAAGCCTCCTAGTGGATCAAGAAAGTTGCTCCCTCCTCGGGAGCCGTCCTCCTCCCCGGAGAGAGGCGGCGGCGGCGGCTGGTTACATAAATCAACCGTCGCGTAATGGACGCTTCCGAAAATCGCGCGCGCGGCGCACGAGAGCGGCGGAGAGGCTGTTCTCGGCACGCGCGCCCCGCTCGGCCGCTGATGAATACGGGCTTTAAGTATAAATTAATCGGGAGCGACGTCGTTATGTGCGCCGGTTATACCGGGCCGGCAGTCGGAGAGCGCTGCGCCGAGCGCCGAGCGCTTGATGAATCTCCTTCGGGCGTTAATTAAGTTAGCGCGATAAGCTTTCCCGGCTGCTGCTGCCGCTGCCGACTTTATTTAACGGCGATCGGCGGAGCTTTTGCCTGGCCCGAGAGGCTGAAAGAGGGTTCTCGAAGCGGGGGCAGTTTTAAAACTGGCACCGAGGAATTTTGAAACTGCTGGGAGAGATTTTCGACTGCGCCGCTGGTTTTTAATAGTTACTTTTTTTAAATACTGCTGAAACGCACTGGATTAAAATTGAAAAGCTAACTGCAGTTTATAGAATTTGTTGCGCACTGCATTGCCGCTCGTTCGAGTCGCGAATTTTGTTCTAAAATCGAAGTACAAAGCGGAACGAAAAGCGGATAAACTTTATGTAAGCAAATTCTATCTCGGGGTATATTCAAAGTAATGCGGTTACGTAATCCCCGATACGGCTTTAAAGGCAAAAATTTCTTATTGTAAAAATTTGACCTTCGGCGCGTTTCTAAAAATAAATTTTTTTTAAAGGTGAGCTGTTGCATAATCGCTCGGTATAAAAGTATATATGCACAGCAGAAGACACATCATCTCGGCGCCAGCAATTAATAGCCAAACGACCTTAAGACTGATTTGCATTGAAATTTTTAACATAAGCTTTAAAAAAAAAAACTCAGCTCTTTTGCGCTCGATAACGGAGCGGTTCGGTATGTAGAAGCGCAGTAAACCGGGACCGCCGGAGAGTTCAGTAATATCACTTAAAGTGGGAGCGGCTCAAAGGTTTTCCCGCGGAGCGAAGCCGAGGTTTGAAATTCAGATACTTTATTTATAGGCAGGCGAAACAATGATTCTAGAGAATCATAGATAATAAACGCCTTCAAGTGGGTCAGTTTGAACTTCGCGCCGCAGTAAAATCGCCGTATTTATAGTCCAGCTGCTCGTGAAATCTGCTAATCTATAATTAGTCCGGTCGCGCTCGATATAAGTAATATACGACACCTGAAAAATCGGCTAATGCCTCCCCCCTCCCCACTAATGATCGCAAATCGAGTTTGTACCGCTTTATCCCGCAGAGACGCCGACTGGGCGCTTTGTATTCGTCATTGCTCCCTGCGCTCTCTCGGCGTGCACGCCGGTATTTTACTATCGCGGAAAATCTGCACAATGTACACGCGAATGCAGGCATTGAAGGCGAGCTTATTCATATAGGTATATCAGGAGGATGCAGCATGAGAATACCGTTGGTTAGGAGTCGACTTTTCTTTTTTTTTTCTTGAAGTCGAGGCAATTGATTCTGCTTCGATTGTGTTCTTTTATTATTGTCTGTTTTTCCGTATCTCGACGAGTATGTATATTCTACTACAGAGGAATGGTTGGAGGAAATGCAGAGGAATTGCAAGTTTCCGCTTTCTTCCGCATCATCTTTATTTCCCTTTTTTTGTTAGTTTCTTTTTTGAGACTAATTATTCCCATTTATTGTTTTACCTAAATTTTGGCGCTAATTCGCGATACTTTTTTAATTTGATCATTTCAGAAGAAGCCTTTTCGTAATAAGATTATGATAGAATAGACCATCATATATACGGAAATTAAGTTGTGAATGCGAAAGCTTTACTGGTGCAAGTAACATCGGTCGGCTTTGTTTAATCATTAAAAAGAAAGAATGAAGAATGGCTTTACCTTATTTTTAAAAACGACAATATGAATATTTATTGCTATGCAAATGGAACGTGCAACAAAGTATTTTAGCAAAGGAACGTGAAAAGAATTAAGTTGGTATTTTTCCTTTATTTCCAATTTATTTCTCTTTTTGCGGGCTTTTTTTTAGAATAGATTAGCATCCACATTGAATTATTAACTATAATACGATTATACAATTGTAAGTACTACCGGTATTAAAATTAGTTTTAAAATTGTAAAAATAACAAGGTGCACGATATTTGAGTTTTAATTAATAAAGTAACGGGCAAAAATCCATGAATGCGAATCCGGGTAGTTGAAATTAAAAATTAAATTCCGTAAGAAAATCGCGCGGGGGCGGAACAATAAGAGAAGAAAGATACAAGTCGGGGATGAAAAACCGAAAGGAAACTATAGAGAGCAGCGCCGGGCGAGCAAACGGAAGCGAAACGAAAATCGAATCACGGCGAGGGAAAAAAAAAAAATAAAAAGGAGAAGGAGCGAAAACTGATATGCAAAAAGAGCAGGGAGGGAGGAAAAATTGCTGCGAAGCGAGGCGCGCGCAGATATAACGAGAGAAGACGCAAATAGAGCGAGAGAGGCAAATCCAGACGGCGAGGAGCGGAGAGTGGAGAGAGAGAGAGGACGAAAAATAAAAAGCTATCGTATGTAATTTATTGATTCTAGTCCTTTCGAACTCTTCCGAATACTCTGTTTTACATTCGCTTACAGTACTATTCAATATTCAGTGTTTATTCATTTATATCGGTAAGATATTGAAAAGGCGAAAAAAGAGTGTTCTTTTTTGCTAAAACAAAAGGTAAAGCCACGATCTGAACCAGAGTATATAAAACATAAATATATAAGCTTACGAAATATTATGCAAAGCCTCTCGAGTAAATAGAGTCTCGTTCTGACCCAAAAAAGATAAAAAAATGTTACAGCGAAGCGAAAGCCGTCGTATTACCAAGAGAATAATGGACGTTTTCCAAAATTTGATTCTCCCGAGCGGAGAGCGGGGCTTTTTTGCCGGACGCTCTTCGGCGAAAAATAATTTTCGACACGGGCCGACGAAACGCAGATGCCGCAAAACGTATTTTTTTCCGCGGGCCACGCGTCGTCTGTACAGATATACCCGCTCGTACATAAATTCATGAAGTATGACGGGTGTGAAAAATGCACTCGTTTTTATGTGCGTTGCAGCGGCTTTGAAGAATCTGTATTGCTTTCGAGCCAAAATCGGTTAAGAATCTTGTAATGCAGACTCAATGTAATCAATATTAGTACACTGAGAGAAGAGATATAGTGAAAATTACAAATAGTCATGTAATAATTATTACCATACTGTCTAGTAAACCAAAAAAATTATCTTACTTTGTGAGAAATTTTACTAAAATTTTCCAATATTTTCAGTAAAATTTTCTATAAAGTGTAGTTATTTTTTGTTTTGTTTTTGTTTTAAAAGCCTGATGGTCGCTTCGCGAGATAATATAGCAATTTTTACTACATCTATCCTCTCGGCGTATCGATCACTCGAGATCGAAATATTACGGTTATTAATTCGCGAAGGGATAAAACGGAAATATTTTTCAAGCTTTAAGGTCACTTTTATTCGAGTACCGCGCAATACGTATTCACGCGTAAACCTCTAAATTATCCAATCCAATCAAATCGTTTACGGCGCGACCGGCAGAAGGACGCGAGAGTGGATGAATCTCTAAAGAATGTATAGCGCATTACGTTCAACGTCGTACACACATTTTGTCGCTCCAACTTTTCCCCCGCCGAGTTAAAACGATTCTCATTCAAGACGCACTCGGCAAAGGCTCTCTCCTCCCGTTCGGTTAAAGTCCGCGAAACTTTAATTAGCAGCGAGACCCGCCACAAATCAGAAGCGCCACGCACCGCTTTAAACTATTAACCAATGTCCGGTCCACAATTTAACTTTGAATATAATTTACGGGTAATTCGCCGCGCTCGCCGATATAAATTCATCCCGACCAGAGGGCCGCGACGTCGCGCGCAATAAAAACTAATAGAATTTATAAGCCGGCGATTAAAGCCGCGCGCGAAGAACGAGAGAAGAGAGCGACTGACGAGTAAGACGACAGACGGGGGCTAACAATATATGCGCGTCCGTTCCAAAGGGCCGGAGCGGCGAGTACTCGAGCATTTCGGACTGTCGTATGGATAATTGAATTGTAGATACACCCGACTGTCACGGGGAGCTATTGAATCAATGTTAGCCCGCGATGTTTGACTTCGCCCGACAGAAAACCGGGCTGCTCCTTAGGTATTCTCCGATTTTCCGACGGGCCACCTTTCACTTCCCGCTGCGAAGGAAAAGTCCGCGTTCTTTTCTTTTTTTGGAGGGGTAATTACGCGGTGCAAGAAAAAATAAAACGACGTTGGGCGATATGCCGCAGCGAAAGATCGGCGACTTCTCGACGCGCCGAGATTCGGTTTCTCACGGGTTGTGGATTCGCGTCTCGGCGAGCATTTTTGGGAGTTGATCGATTTGTAATACGAACCCGACGCGGAATTCGGCCTGGAACGCGAGAGCCTTTCGGTATAGTTTTGTATAAAGCGTGTTATTCCACGTTGCATAAAATGAAGAAATTTTTCAGGAGTTAAGAGCAGCTAATTCGTGTGTTCAAAGTGAATGGGTGCATTATTATTTTAACGTTCGGTTGTGAATTGAATGCTTAATAATTGGGGTTTCACTTTCATCGAGTATTTCATGACGATGTTTCGTATGTACTTTTAAAGCTATTATACATTTTAAAAGTATTAACTTCAGCGGTAAATATTCTGACACTAAAAAATATATGACTGCAAATAAAATAATTGTCTCGGTCACACACTCGCTTTACTTAACTCTTTATTTTGTAAATGTTTCCCGTCAGAATATTCCGGGTTTTATAAAAATTTTAAACGAGGGCGATAAAGAATAAAAATTGGTTGGTTATTTATACCACAGTTTTCATACTTACGAACCAACTGAACTGTATTTGAAAGTGTTTCTTACTCACCTGAAACAAACAAAATAGTACAATTATTAGTTATAGTTAATAATAATATTAATAAAAATGTTTATTAAAGCGACTTTCAATAAATAGTTGAAAAAACTCATATATTATTGTTTCATCAAATTGTCGAAAGCGAGAGGCACAGGACTTTCCCTATCGCAGATAATTTCTTATATACTCCCACTGTGGGGTTTCCCTCGGTGTTGCGTTTCATTAGAATTTCCGAGAAATAAAGTCAGGCGCGTAAAACAGGCTTTTCCAAGAACAGGGTGACGCGCTGCCTTTTTGTCTCGGCGAAGCCGAAAGCTCGCGAAGAATAGAAATGTCATTTTTTGGTAGAGCGATAAAATTTTTAGCGATCGTAACATCAAGCTGCCTCGTGTACGATGACTCTCAATTATATCAACTCGAGCGCAGGATGGAAATGAGGAAAGTTAATTCGGTTAGTGAAAATAAGCCGCGAGCCCAATAACATCGGCGAAAGATTATTTTTCATCGCGTCTAATAAAAGATTTTATTGTTTCCGCCGATTGCTGCCGGATTATCTAACGTATATACCTGTGCCACTATGAATTTCGCTACGCGATTACAAATCTATATATGATACAAATCGATTCCCCGTACATTTAGTGTGGCGATTCAAACGGATCGGATAGGATTCTTCATTAAATTGCTTAATTTACAAGCTTTAAAGCATTTTACGGTCATTTTGAAATAATGCGGCTTTTCATTCGGCACAACAGTTTTGTTTGCTCAAAAAGTGATGGATATAATATGAAATTCTCGTATAAAATACGCAATTCACAAGCAGCGAGCATCGCGAACGCTCATTTATATTTTTCGCGTTATTAATTATTTCTGTTAAAAGCAATCGCTCCTGTTTACGATGCACGAAAAATCTCATTGTAATTCGTTCGTTATCAATGCTGTCAATTCCTTTGCCCAAACATTTACAAAGCAATTTCAGCTCAACCGAACGACATCATCATTATCTAATGAAAAAAAATCCCGGCCGTCCGAGTCTTCCTCCGTCCCTGCCAGAGTACACCTCTAAAACCGCCTCCCGGCCGTCCGCTCCAACTTATCCCGTAATTTAAAATCTCTTAATTTATCGCTTCGTTAAAGCCCGCTTTCCCGAGAAAACAATATAATCCAGCAGCCGGAGAGAGCCAATTTCCACTCGGTCGCGAAGCACAGCAGCCGAATTAAAAAAAAGCCCTTTCCCACGCAGTCCCTCCGACCGCCTCTCTCCCTCCCTCCCTCTCTCCCTCTCTCCCCCCAGCGCGAAGGGGGTTGGAATCGCGCAAAAGACGAGCCGGGCTTCAAGGTCGGCGCGACTGGTCCCACGTGTCGCTCTCTCGCACAGAAACCCACGCGCGCTGCCGCCGCCGCGCGCACAAAGACACGGGCGCGCACAGGATGCCGTGCGCAGAGAGAGAGAGAGAGAGAGAGAGAGGGCACAATGGGGAAGTCCTGGTTGTTGCGCCCCTGCGCCTCGTCATCCGGTTTCCTCGGGGCTCGACGGGGGTAGCGCCGTTCGTGCGTCGCGCCACGAGGAAGATATCGTCGGGCTGACGTCATCGCTCGCGAGAGAGCGCGACGCAGCGTCGTTTCCCCTCTCCCGCTGCAGCGGCGGCAGCCTTGGCTCTCGTTTTTGCGTCGCGGAACGAGCGTATTTTTCAATGGTATAATCCGCTGTCGCCGTCGCGGTTCTCGCTCTCTCTCTCTCTCTCTCGCGGGGTTCCTGGGTTTTGTAAAGACCCGCGCGGCCGGACGTTGCGTCGCTCTGCGCGTTTGTCTGCAGCTTTCAAAACAACCTCCTCGCTTCCGCAACTTTTCCGCGGCCGAGCCGTCTTTAAATATATTGGCTTCCCCGATCGATTATCGTGTCCAGAGAGACTCTCCGATCGCAAAGCTACGCGCCTCGCGTAGAACATAAAAGCTACGGGAGCAGCTATATACGAGCGGCTTGGGGCCCGCATCGGGGCTCCGGGGCGCGTAATCACGCCGCGGATCGAGACAATGGCACGAGCCGCGCGCACGGCGGCGGCGGCGGCGGCAGGCTGCAGGCGGTTCTCGGGGCGCCATTGTTGCCGCCGCGCGGAGAGCAGCACCTGCTGCCGCTGCCTGCACCGGCGCGCGGCCCACGAATTTTCGAGAATCGACCGCTCGCGCGCGACAGCATCTCCTCTCGATCTCCGTTTTGTTTTTTCTCCCGTCCCCTCTCTTAGCCACCTGTGCGAGAGAGAGAAGGGCCCTCATTTGGCCCGTCACGCGGTTTCCTGCCTTTCTGCTCCGCCGACGAGACGCGATGACTTCTGCGATTCTGTGCAGTGCGCCGCAGCCGCCGCCGCGGAGAGAGAGAGAGAGAGAGAGAGCCGCGAGGAAATTGGCAGGTTTACAGATCGGACAAATGGCGCCTCTCTCTCTCTCTCGCCGCGCGCGTAATTAGAACAGGTGAGCGAGCCGCGCGGCGGGTATTTCCGTCGAGGCTGCCAGGGCTGAGAGTGTATAGCCGGCCGTTTGTCGCTCGCGAGTTTTAATATTCCGCGAGATGCTCCGGAAAAGAAGAGCGGACGATTATACATATATTGGCGGATTCTTCGGGTGTGCGCTGAAATCGCTTCGAATTGCTGGCGTTGCTTTCGCACTTTAATTGGAAGGGTAATGAATGAATGGAAATTCATTCATTACCCTTGGAATTTTTAGTCGATGAAAAAGGGATTGGATTGTGGTCGAGACTAAAAAGTTGTTGCTTTAAAAGCGGTTTCAGCATTTAGCGAATAATGATATTTGGATAAAGCAATTAAACGGAAACAGATATATCCTCGAAACAATTGTTTTTCACTGTCTATTTTCTCGCGGAACTCAAATTTACCGAGGAAAATACTTCATATTTCTTGAGACGATCAGATAATCGTGCCAGATGTTTCGTAGACCTTTCAAAACTGGGAGATCTTATCGCGCAAGCTACCGAAAAGAAGCTGCAAATTTTAACAAAAAGGAAATATTCGACCGGCAAGATGGGCGTAGAATACAGGATTAATTCGCCTACAATATTCGGCCGGTCCACAAGTAAATATGTTTGACGGGCCATTACACGGATTACGTAATAAGCCGTACACATTGCGCACATTGTTGCGCCTGCAGCGAAGCTCAATCGGCTGTGAAAGGATATCTATTGAGCATTCGAGCGGCATTCAGGAGTTAAAAGTTAAAATAAATATGTAAAAGCGCGCAGAAATATAATCAACTTTATAATTCGTGGAAATCGTTGTCGGTTTATTAAAATAATCCGCTTCGCCTCGCGCCGCGAATTAAATGTCAATTATTTGAATTGGCCGGCTCGTTTAATCGGCACAGAAGCATGTTTATACCCGATAAAACGAGTAAGCATTTCCAAAAGTATGGAAACCTACATATCTAACGGAAAAACGATTGAATCGCACTTTTTAATTGGGCATTTTGTTTTTAATTTTGTTTTATTGAAGCGTTTTGAAATGAAAAATGGACAAAATAATTGAACAATCTAGAATAAAGTTAGCTGCTTTATTTTTTTTTAGGTATATTCAGTAACTATAATATACTGTTTAGCAATAAGTATAAATTTGTATGTAACAAACCCGAGAACAAACCTAATGACTAGAATCAAAATCACAATAAAAGTGAATAATAAAAAAAGCAACCGAAGTAAAATATTAAAAACTAAAGCGCTGCGTATTTTTGAAGATTTAAACAATACCATTCACTTTTTAATTTAGTTGATTGAACAGTAAGCTTGGCCTTTTACAGTCCACTTAGGCTAAAATTAAAAATTATAGATTACTGTTTTTGCGCATGCGTTATTTTCTACGGTATATCTTCGACGCAGCCACCTTGGCGTTTGGCTTTTACGAAAATCTCTGGAATTAGCTTGCAATTAACTACTCATCCCTCCTGCAAATCTCATTCATTTTTTAAGCGGTTGATAGTTATTTTGACACGGACGGGTGACAAAAAAAAATACACGATCTCATCGTTATTTACATCCAGACACAAAAGGGCACGACGGAAGAAAGCTCGAATGAAAAAACTGGGCCCTAAAGCACTGGAAATTAAACAAGCGCGATGCCATTGGGAACGAGCGTTTGCATGTCTCTGCAGAAAAGCGACAAACGCAGAAACGGTCTCTCGGTTCTTTCGCCGGAGCGACGACAAAAGAAGGATCAGCAAAAAAAAAAAGAAAAAGAAAAAAAAACAACGACGCAGAGAAGTCGAGGAAAGTAAGAGAATTCCCGGGGTACCAACACACACAGAGAGAGAGAGAGAGAGAGAGAGAGAGAGAGGGAACAGTGGCGGCTGCGGCAGAAGCCGGGGTATATATACGCGGAGGAGAGTCAGAAACCGGATGCAATGGAAGCGAGCGACCGATAAGCAGCCACCGCCACCGGCTGGGAGTAACGTATACGCTTTTCCGCTGATAGATACCGCTTTTCAGCTTTGCTCTTTTATAATGGGCTCAGATAAAAGCCGATTCTCCGCGTTTACACGCGGCGGCGCGCGGTTTTGTAGCGGCGAGGCGCAAAGCGCAAGTCCAGAAATATTTTGCGATTCCGGGATTTCTGATGCAGTTAATGGCGAATAAGCCCACCTCCTCCCTCTGGCTTCTGTTTTTTTTTTTTTTTTTTTTTTTTCGGATGTTCCAAGCGACTCGTATTAATCGTAACTTTTCTATGCGACATCGGAGAGACTGCGTTTCGAATATTCTCGAGGGCTAATTAAAACTGTTTTGTTTGGATTCTGCTGTTGTTTATTCGAAGCAGGATAGCGCCTGGAAATTATTATTATTATAGGTTTTACACTCGACGCAAAAAGACAGTAAAAAGGAGAATTGTACAATAAATTAAAAAAAAACGTGCGCTCATTCAGTTTCAATTCCTAACAGATATTTACAAAGCAATAAAACTCCAAATGACTTTCGGAACACAATATAACTTCAGAAACAATTCGTTCTCAGACGTAGGCATACAAGACAATTACGCGTCGCTCGTCGAGATTCGGTTTATGAAAAAAGTCGCGAGGAGACCGTTAGCAGTCATCAAGTCCCGACAATGGTTTCGATCGTCCTCGCGCACGAAAGGGAGGGTCGGAAAAATGCACTTCTGAATCATCGCGTCTCTCGCTTTGCCTCCGCTTTTAAATCGCTCTTAAAACGGAACGCGTGCGCCACTCTCGCACGTTTAATTTGCAGCGCGCAGTGCGCAGTCGCGCGCGATGTGTATGTATATACCCTCGAGTCGAGTTTCTTTTTTTTTTTTCGTTTTCGGTGTAATTAAAATCCTTTTAGAATGATGAGGGAAACTTATTAAGGTTAATAGAAGATTTAAAAAGCAGCTTCGGGGCTGTTTAGCTGTTTACGAAGGCTCGGCTGATTCGGAATGAGCATCGGTTGGGAAAAAAGCCTTTTGTTGTTACCAGTTTTTATAAAAGACGGTAATTCCTTTCGCAACAAGTCGCGCAAATTTCGAAAAGTTTTGAAAAATATGCGGTATTATGGTAGTAATGTTCTCTAGAAAACTTTTTCGCAGTAATCAATCTTGACCTCTCAACATTTTAATTCCACAAAAGCGTCGAATTTAGTCAAAGCAACAAAGCGATTAGCTAAATAATGATTGGAAAGCCAGGGGCGGGGGAAAAAAGGTGCCCGCGAGCAAAAAGTCGCTCCTATCACGGTTGAGATGCGGTGGACGTAAAGTACTTCTCGTTATTCCTACCGCGAGAGAGCGGTCGAGAAATCTTTATATTATTATACACTCCCCGCTCTCTCTCTCTCTCTCTCCGACAGGCTCACAGCCGGCGTTTAACGTTCCTGCCTCTATTTTGCTCGACGACTCCGGAACCCCTTTTAAATACAAAAGCCTTTGCGCAGCCTTTAAAAAGCGTATAAAGGAGCGACCGGGGCTCGGTAAACCAAGGTGAAATTTGTGGTAATGGAATACCGCTGACCTTTAACTCTCATTATTTTCAGCCCGTAAAACGTTATTTTAATATGTTTATTCTGCGCAAATTATTCAGTACCGCCGCGGCGATGCTTCCGTCGCGCGAGCCTGGTTTCTCCGAAAATGGGGGCTAAATTTAAATGGACGTCATTGTTATTTTGTTCTCAATGGAACAACTTGATTGGGGCTTCTTCGGGTGCAGCGAAATTTTGCGTGCTTCGTCAAAAGTGCAGGAAATATTTTTATCTAAAAAACGTTGGTTTTAGCTTTTTTAAAATTAACGTTTTCAAACGCCACTAAATAAATTCTGATTAATGGTTAATTTTACAGGAAATTTATCTCATTTAGAGTATTAATTAGTAACTTTGAGCAATCGAAACAAGTCAGCAGCTCCCTATTGGAAATTTCACGAGTTTTTGTAACCATTTCACTAACAGTTGACCAAATTTGTCCATTATACGAACAATTCGTTAAAAATTGACCAAATAATAGTGAAAACTTCCAACAGGGCTATATAAAACAGTCCAAGCGGCAATCCCGAATAAACGCAAAAGTCGGCTTAGCGGAGATCGCTCGAGCAGCGCAGTTCCCGAGCGTACAGCCGTAGATCTCTCGGCGCAGGCGCTCAAGTGTGTGGGCCCAGCCGGCCCCGCGCCCCGAGACGTTTTCACGGAGCATCTGCCCCTTGGGCACGAGCCGGCCGGCCCGCGCGCTCCACAGCTGCCAAATAACAGAACCGATCCCCATATGCCCTCCCCCTCCCTGCCCCCCTTTCTCTCTCTCTCTCTCTCTCCTCTCTCCCGAGATCCTCGCTCGGGGCCCCCTTTTGTGCCCCGTGACACGGGACTACTGCGTAACCCGGCGCGCAAAAAAGCTCTCCGAAGTACAAGCCAGCAAGCTAATTTCGAGGCGCTGCTTTAATTTTTTTTTTTTTCTAGTTTTTTGTTTTGCCGCTGCGCGACTACATAGACACCGCGAGCGGATCGCGAAAGGGCGCCTGTACTGCTTTCTTCTGCGTTTTGTCGACGCGCGGCTGCGCGCAGATGATGATCGATGAATCGGGGGCACCTGTTTTGAGTCCGGACTCCACCGGCCGCCGCCGCCGCTGCCGCTGCAGTCGAGAGCTCGTTTCGGAGCGCTGATTAATTCAGTACTCAATCTTGCCCGTCGATGATTTGCTGTCGCGCGAGTTTGGGAAGCTCTCGACTGACGTTTTAATAACGCGTTCGCTCCGGACGGGTGTACCGAGCTCATTACTGAAAAATGATCGGCGCCGCGTCCGATCTGAGTATATACAGTGTGTGATTCAATCAATTCCGCGCGAAAGGAACGGAACGACTTCTTACGCGCGGATTACGTTGAATAATAATCGGCATTATTACTCAATGGTAAAGCGATCGCGGCGCTGCGATACAGGGACTGTATTCCCGGCTATGAACAGCAGTAGATTTCTAACTACGTTTACCGCATCGCTCTACAGTCGCTCTTTCGTCGAAGCGAGCCTCGGCCCGATAAATTCGTCAGCAATCAATCAATCTCCCCCGCCCTCCCGAATCCATCTCGCCAACACCGAGTGCCTCGCACACACACACACACATACACACAGAGAGGGAGGGAGGAACAAAAGCCGGAGAAAAGGCAGCAGCGGCGGCGCAGGCAGAGGCTCGCTCGCGACCGCGATCCGCGCGCTGATATCGTTCTGGTCCAGCGAGCTCTCGCGCGATACACACGGAGCGCCTCTCCGCTTCAAAATCCGCCGCAGGTAATGAACTTGCCCCGCGAGAGAGAGAGAGAGAGAGAGAGCGAACGCTCCAGTTGCGCACTCTCTCTCTGTGTTTTCGATCCTATCGCCGGGGCCCCGAAGTGAGAAGGGGGCACGAATGTAACGGCAAGTGGAGAGAGAGAGGCTGGCCTGCCGCTTTTTCTAGGAGAGGGGAGTGGGTGAAATGGCAAGAGCGATTTTTCAGGGGTCAACGAATTATCGCGCCTCGCTCTCTCGCTCGCTCTTTCTGTGTGCGCGCTGCCCAGCGAGTTTTCAAGGACAGCCCGCGGACAGCCCGATATCGCCCGAAATAATTTCGTTTCGGCTGCGAGCCGAGAGCGTTCGATCGACGGGGGGAGAGCATTGTTTTATATTGGAGATTGACGCGACTCGCCAATGTGTCACTGGGTTTGGGAGAAAACTGGGGATTTGGAATTTGATTTACTTTGTGCTTATTGCACTGGGATAAAAGTTTGGCAAAAATTACCGTACTGCCTAGTAAGGCCACCGCGGACTGTCAATACCAAATGAAATTACCGTACAGTATAGTAATTTTTTTGGTTTTGACAGTCTGTTGTGGCTTTCTTAGACAGTATGGTAATTTTTGCAAGATTATTTGTAATTTTTACTATATTTCTTCTCTCAGTGTAGGTTTAAAGCGCTGGAAACGTTTTGCCTTTAAATACGCTTGCGGCAGCTGTATTATAATTGACGTGACTCGATTATTGAATGAGAAATTTTTTGAAGATTATACACTCTCTTATACCTATGATATAAAACCATTAGTGGCTTGTCTATATATGCGAGAAGAATGCTTCTCCCTAATTATTAGCCGCTTTTTCGATCATAATCTTACCTCAAGTCGTTTGCGACTGTGTTTGAATTAATTAAACCAGTTTGAGCTGCACTAATGAATAGCAGCGTGTCGTTAAATCGAGCGCACTTTATAATTAGTTCAAAGCGGAGCGCGACTCGAGCAAAAAGTTTAACCAAACACAATAATCCCAGAGTTTAGATTAAGAAGATGACGGCTGAGATGCGATATAGCATATTCAATAAGAGCATTTGTTTCCTCGATGTTTCGGCTTTGTGTCGCGAGAGCGAAAAGAACGACTCGAACCAAGTCTCGTCGACAAAAGAGACTGCCGTACTGCCGCTCTCTCGGAATGTATTACGAATCTATTTTTCGAGCGCAAACATCTTTTTTCGGGGGACGCGCGACTCTTCATCTCGCGGGCGCATTCCATTTTCTCCGACTCCGCGACAGGACTCTCTCTCTCTCTCTCTCTCTCTCCCGCGAACGCAAGAAAAGAAGGAGGTGAAGAGAGGAGTGGCCCAGAATTTAAAAAACCGAGAGCAAAGCGTCGGCGGCGGCTGAGCTTTTGAATCTGCGGCTCCGCTGTTTCCGGCGGGCCGCTTTATCCCGACTAAAGCCCCGACGTGCAACTTCCCCCGGCAGTATATATACCTCTCCGTCCACATGACTTCTCTCTCTCGATTTTCCTTTCAGTCCCCCGCGCGCCGCTCCTTTTTTCCCTAGATTAGAGAATGTACACTCTAATTCCCGCGACGATTCGCGCGAGAATTTAAACGAACACGGAGAGAAAGCCCGTTGCGCGAGAGGAGCTCCCCCTCCTCCCTCTCGACCCGGTTCATCGTACTTTGCGCAGCTGATCGATAACTGGCAAACACTCACTTTTCACTCATTGCCGCCGAATCGCGACGATTCGTTGACACTGCCCGAAAAAGCGGCGGAGAGCCGCGCCTCTGAATTATTGCGCTTCTTCTGCCTCCGATAACTTTCTAACCCCGAAGCGGGATAAACGCGATAATCTCTGTTTGATTTCTATATACCTCGTAATAATTACTCGTTACAGCGGAGAGCGGAGTCCGGACAATTAGCCGACAGTGAATAATTCATCGAAATCTGAAAATAATTTCTACGGAGATATACACAGCCTCTCCTGCATAAAGTAATTATCGATTGTTAATCGCCGCTAAATACTTGCACGAAGCTCGGCGCGGAGGCTCGGCCAGATATCTGCGCCGTTCAAGCGAGGCGCGCTCAATTTGCATGCGAATACACGGGGCGCTCAAACGCACCGCCTGCCTCAAGGCCGATCCATTATTCGAGATCGCGCACGGTGAGAGAGAGACAGAGGCAGAGAGAGAATAGAAGATAGGAGAGAAGCGCTCTCCGTCTCCTTCGAAAAGATATCCTTCCTCGTCGAGTTGACCGACGCGCAGTTCCGCCAGACATCTGTTGGCTCGGCTCTCTCTCTCTCACTCGCCGTTGGCCTTTTTTACACGCCTCTCGCTTTTCCTCGCCTCTCGTCGAGTGGAACCGTCCCGTGCTCTCCCCGCGCGCGTGCCGATTCGTCCTTGCCTCGCTGGCCGACGGAGCCCCGCAATTTCACGGGGGACTCTCGCGCCCCCCGGAAGCCGCGGGCCGCGGCTTAAATCGCCCTGTAATCGCTTTATTAAGCGAGTTGTAGCTTTTTTTCCAAGATTTCGAGAGATGCCCGCGTTAATTGCGACGGAGTCGTTGTCGGTCGTTATTTGGAAAATGAAATTTTATCGGTACTGTATATATACCTCTGCTATCGTGTGAATTGAAGTTTCTAAGAATTGCATTAGAGAGGTTTCCGCGAATTCAGTGGAAAGAAAGCGCCGCGGAAGTTCTACTTGTATTTCCGCGTTCCACCCACGACGTTGATAAAGCAACAATTTAATTTTGATCTCAATTTCGTAAGTGAATCTCTAAAAGAGAAGCATTTCTAAAAAAATTGAGGCTATTTTTGTTAAAATTAGCCGTGCATCCGCTAACTACGTTTTGCCTCGCCTAAAATCACTTTGACATAATAGTTCGACGGAATATACGCCGCTGGTTACTATACCTTCGTAAATTAATTATACTAATTGCACTCCGACGAAATAGAGAAGCGTTCGCAAATTAAAGAAGCCCGATTGATCAAAAAGAACCGAAGCGCAGCTAACCAAACTAGCGCAAGTCCATTACTCCCCCCTCCGAAACCCGGTTATCGATGCGCGGCGAAAAAAACCTTTGAAAAACCATAAAGCTCTCTCGCAGGCGCGCCGCTCGCTGCGGGCAAACTTTGTTATTGCAAAAATTGACTCGGCAAGGCTGGCCGGCGTTACATATAAAAGCGGCCCGCGGAAAACGTCCCGCTTGCGCATGACGCTAAAAAGGTTAAAAGCGCACCGCCGCCCCCCGCGAAAATCACCCGCTTACACTCGACGCCGCCGGAGGGAATGAGCGATAATTTACGGGCGCCCTGTTATATTCTGCTCTCGGCCGAGCCGTGTAATACGGCACCGCGCGATGTCACGGTTTTCGTTTATTTATCGCGGGAAAATCGAAGCGCGGCTTGAGTGGCCTTTAATTCGATCGGCGTTCCGTTTTTTAAGACTTTATCTAGTTTCTAAAGGCTTTCTTTTTAAATTGACTGTTTGCCGCGTAATGTAGTTGCTAATATAGAAGTTTCGAGTGGAAACAGGTTCAGTATGGTAATGGTACGGCCAGATTAGCGAGAGTGCCAATGCGACTTCAAAACTCAACGCTGTACTTGAACTCGTATCTTTATTTTTGAAAAATGCCCCATAAGAAGCTCGCGTCAAGCACACTAAAAAAAACGACCAGCATTATTGATTTTTTTTTTTAAATGTTAACAATCAATTTAACAGTTAAATTCAAAAATTCAAAAACAAAGCGTAAACATTCTACTTTGCGCCAACGACTGACGCAAAAACCGATTAATATTTCGAGCGGCCGAGAGCGCAAGATAATTGAGTTGAAAACTCAAGCGCAGATTACTATTCCGTCGCTCTCTTCCGGTGCCTAACAATACGTTCGATAACGGTACACCTCGTAGCTTACACAGCGGCAACCGCCGCCGCTTGACTTTCTCGCGCTTCCCCCCCGCCAAAATACCCGTCGTTCCCGAGAGTGCAATTTCGTCACCGGCCGAATTAAAAGCCATCCGATATCTCAATTTTCCCCGTTTTCCCTCTTCCCAAATTCAGCCTAATCGCGAAAAGCGCGAGCCGCGATTAACGGAACACACATCGTGTGTGCAGCCCACAGCAGCGTGGCACACACAACACCACACCGAGCTTTCGGATCGAAGGAGGTGACACGCGATTTTCAGAGAGACACGTGAACAGAAGGCGGGGGCGCGCGCCTCCCACCGCCCACCCCCTCCCGGCAAGTGCGTCATTCTCGCTCGGGGGGATCATATTGGATTTCAGCCTCGCCGCGCGTGTCTGTCTGTGTGCGCGCGCGGGCAGGCTCACGTGTCTCTTTTGCGCGGCGCATAATTGCCGAATGATCAATCGAGCGCGCCGAGTACAGTCCGCAAAACAGCGCGGATTAGCTGGCGTCAAGCGGCGCGGCACTCGACTGCCGCTTAGATCCGAGCGATGTTTGTTCAACGCCGCCGGGAGAGTGAGAGAGAGAGAGAGAGAGAGAGGACGGATCACGAGAGGATAAGCCAACGATCTTGTTGTTCCGCCGGCGCTGTGTCAACTGTTGAGCGCTCGGCTGCTCGACAGACGCGCGCGGAAAATTCAGAGGGGCTGTTGCTCCGACGACTAAGTGACTGGCGTTAACCCGCCAGTTAAATCGGGGGGGGGGAGGTTCATTCGCTGGTTTGTTTCCGCACGGCGGCGGATTTCCAGCGGATGGAGTGTCGGCTGCGCGCAGGTATATACCTAGTAATATCGCCCGTTGACGTCAATCGGCCGGCTAATAAATTTAACTCCATCCAGTGGTAAATTTAAACCTAAATATGATGAATGCGAGAGCGCCGGAGGTTTTGTAGGTCGTAACGTGCATTTAAATCACTGATATAAATTTATCGTCGCGTTTATGATTGCTTCTATTCCCTGGTAGAATTTCCAGCATTGAAAATGGCCAGGAAAATAGTTAATAGATAAGTCCGTGGCTATTTAATAGGTCGCGATGAAACGCTTTTTTTCACATGATTTCACTATTAAATAGGCTGATAATTTTCTTTCTAATTGACATTGGCTAGTAAATAGCTCAGAAAGTTGTCGCTGTAATATGAAATATATCCTAACATAACAAGATAAGTTTTACCTTGTAAA
>UCOM01002898.1:0-21897 GCA_900474385.1 Ormyrus pomaceus | reverse complement strand
TAAAATTTAGTCGTTGACCTTGCATTTTCTCAACATAAATGAAAAGTTTAATGCTCAAAGAATATTTTTGTGAAGTTTTAGATATTTTGAATTTTTTTAAATCTCGCTGAAGCCACCTTAATACCTTAAAAATGGGTTAAAGCTTTTATTCTATTAAATGTATAGTTCATGTGAAAAAAAAGTTTCATGCTAGCAAATTATATTTTAAAAAGGTTAGCTCGCTCCTACTTAATCTTTTCTTTTGCTACCTATTCTATTTCCTAGGTTTCCTATTTCTCCCAGGGTTTCTACCAAGGCGTTTACGATGGACAAATTGTCCTGTATCAATACGATAAATGTATGATTGATGCTAATACAGAATGTCAAGATAAAGATTCGAGTGTGAGACCACAATGTTATGTACGTAAAAGTTTTTCTATGTATCATTTAAAACAATACAGTTTTAAATATTTGGCTTTTAATTTTTAGACGAATTTTTTTCAAACACACAATTGTCCGCTTAACATTATGGGAAAGTGACAGTATTCCAAACATTTATAAACTTAATTATATATTAAATTATAAAAAAATGTCTAAAAAAAATTGTATAAAGCATCTTGCAAAAAATAAAATACATATATACATGATCGATAGGTACTACAATCTATTCCTATATAAATCAAAAAAGCATGCGCAGATCCCTTGACTAAAGAAACACCCAGGCTCAACGTTAGTTTACATGAAACTCCAAAAGAAACGTCGAAAGCACGGCAAAAACAGACTGGCGGACCAACGATTACACGAGCCCGAGCATTGTTCGTCAGATTTTCAATGCATCCTTTGGGCTCCTTTGTCCGGCTGCTCCCGAGGAATCTTCCACTGTCCCCGCGCCGCGCGAGTCCTCTGAAATATACGGCCATTGTCGTCGTCGTCGCGCGCGCGCGGCTCTTTCATTGTGCGCGGTTTTGATTGAACTTACGCTCGGATTGGCCGGAGATTTACGGCGGCTTCCGGCGACTTTGAGCGCGTCGATGACGGAGTAACGTCACGCGACTCGCGGTGTATATTTACACAAGCCGCGGCCTTTCCCGTTTTGTCCGAAATCTTCGTGAATGCCCGACGTCAGCCAGAGATTTACTGACCTCTGTTTCTGACAGATGTTCTTTTTTTCTAAGGATTTATTTATTTATTTCATAGAATAGTAGATCTTGTTACCTATACGTCAATTGCGCTCACTATTTATATAATGCATAAGAATAAGAGAATCTAATTATGTATTATTTATTATATATGAAACACATTTGACTTATGTTTTGATTGGCTCTGCTGCGGCTTGGCCTTTAACCCTTAGAGGGCCGGGATTTCAAAAATTTTAAAAGCTCATAATTTGTACTAAAAAGTGATCTTAGGTTCCCAACTTAGAACCAAACCAAGGTTGGATGTTGGCGAGTCCGCCATGATGCCTCAAGGCGTCATCCCGGTCCGAGACGGTATAAGCCCGCGTTAATTATGAAATTTTTTTAAAAAGTTGATAAAAACGTTTGAAAGTTACCTTATCAAGGCTTGAAAATGTACAGATATAGGTTTTCGAGGTCGCTGAACACAATTCTGCAGTCAGAATTGTGAAATACAAAATGGCGGATCCAATATGGCTGCCTTTTTAAACTAAATTTGATATTTTTCACTGATTATGGTTGAAATAATCTGTAAAAACATATCAAGGCTTGAAAATATTCGCCATTTTGAATCTTCATTTTGATTGACACCAATAACCCTAAGGAATCACTTTGATTCTACTTAATTACTCAGAAAAACTATGATACCTCAAAGCGTCATCTCGGCCGTCTAAGGGTTAAAAGGAATTTCACTTTGAAAAGGACCTCATTTGAGGTCGAAACGTCGATTTTAAAACATTAAAATATATTTTTTATGGCAGAAATAATAAGTATTTTTATTTCAATCCTACTATATGAAACACGCTTTATAATAGATATTTAAATTGTAAATAAATTTAATTGTGGGAACATCGAAGAATCTATAAATCTCGTTTAGAGTATTTATAAAAAACCGAGAAAAATAATCATTTTACATTTTCTCTCTAATGCCAAAGTAAACAAATTGATTTACACTTAATTAAATGAATATTTAATAGCCATCAGATATACCGCTGTCATGTTACATAATTAATTGCAGCAGCAAATCAAGAAACAACACGTTTCTGATAAAGCACAAAGATTCGCCAGTTCTCTCACGGAAAGTTGGCGCGTCATAAATTCCGCGCGCTCGACGCACTTCGTTTGATCTCGAATCGATAAATTAAAAAGGCAAAATTTAAAAGGGCTCGTACGCGCCGCGAAAAAGAAATACGAAAGAAAGTTAAATCGCGCTTTCCCATGTACGCACTACCCTGCCATGTATCCGTTCTCCCGGTGCAATTATCATTTCAATGCTCTGAGAAAAGAATTCGCGGGGCGAATCGCAATTAGAGAAACATTAAGCACTTATTTCCAAGCGGAAACGTTTCAATCCGCGGGCATCGATTTCCTTGCAGATAAAATTTTTACGCCCCTCTCCCAGCGCCGAGTCCTTACGCGTCGGTAACAGGCTATTAATTCCCAAGTGCCCATCAATCTCGCCATCTCGCGGGTAGGGGAAGCTCTAAAGCCGTCATCCATCTGCGAATATCTACTCGCTTTTCATTGACTGTTGCGGCTTCCTTTAAAGCCCCGCCTCCACCGAAAGTTACTGCGGCGATATACGAAATTTAGGTATTTTGGATGATCTTTTGAAGTTCAGCCTTTAGGGGTCCAACAGAAATCAAAATATTAAATGAATCATCTGATTTGAAAATAAATAATGTTAAAACATTATTCTAAAAGTTTTGTAGCAATTTCTAAATGAGCTACGGCTACAATCTTATTCCCATCTTATCCTTCCTCTCCGCGGCCACTTTCGAGCAATTAAATGCTTTTTTATGTTACCAAGGGGTGGCTTTTAGATTTATAGTCCAGAAGTAATGCCCATAAGATTAGCCGTACGCAGACACTCAATCATCCCTGGGAAACGTATTTTATTTAGATTTTTACGTTGCGGTCGGCTTTTTTATGTACAATTAATAATAAAGCGCATTAGTTCCTAACCTCAGGCATAAAATTCCCAGCCTCCGTCCAGCTTGATTCTCTCCTCTGGAGGCGCGTGTAATTCGCAGACGCGTCCTAGCGGCAATCAGCGAAATGCATTTTTCCCTCCTCTGTCTCTCTCCCTCTCTCTCTCTCTCCGGTAATTATATTGCCTCCGCGTGCTGAACAATGAATTCGCGCAGAGGCCGCTTGATAGATACCCATGACCCAGCCGGCAGATGGATACAATTCCGTCCCGTATATATATCCGCCTGGAAAACCGTAATTCGCCGCCGCAGTGTACCGAGCACTTATACCGGATGGATATCGCACTCGCGCGAGAGCACCGGCGATGATATTAATGGACAGGCCCTGCCGAGGCCATTGTGCACCGCTAACTAATTATGAGATTTCAATCGTCCCATGCGCAATGGATATAACGACCGCGGCCACGCGGCTTTGATGAATTTCACCTGCGCTTCGGCTCGAGTTATCCTAAATATCGGGCTTTTCTCCGTTTTCACCAGCTCGAGATATCCGCTCCGAATGATACCTTTAGAGGAGACGTTGATCATAGGAGAGGTTTCCGGGTTCTGTAGTAATAGAAGGATCTACGCAAACATGTATAACATTGTGGCTTTTAATTGTCAACACTTCAACCAAACTATAAGGTGCAATTTAGAATTTCCAAAATGTTACTGTATGAAAATAGGATGATATTCTGCTGTAACGTTATCACAGCAAATATTATACCAGTTATTACATAGCTATCAACCCTGTGATTACTATTATTATTGTTAGTATTATCATTGCGGTCGAGCATTAATATGTATATTTCCCGTAATGTTCCTACCATTTAAAAATTTATCTCCAGAATGATTAGAAGAATCGTTTAGCCCAAGTTTCAATTAAACGCTCAAAAAGCACCCCCGTAGCGTATGATTACGGGATCACCCACATTACGATCTTTCCTTCGTCGTGTAAACATCAACACTTGCGTTCTTAGAAAAAAATCAAAAGGGTGCCACTTAGCAGAGAGAGGGAGAGAGAGCGCGCGCGAGAGAAGCTGTTGCGTGCCTCCGGGCCATTGTCGTCGCGCAAATCGCTGGAAGTCCTTATGAAAGTGCGCAATAATCAGTCGCCAGCCCCCCCCTGACAAAGAGTGGAATGTCGTGCTAACAGCGTCGTCGCATGAATGCCTTCGCGCGCGCGCGAGCGGCCCCTCCTGTAATTACCATAAGTCGTGAAATATGACTCGGTGATGACGCACGAGCTCGGGAAACAACGACGCACGAAACTGCGAGTGCAGGCATTGTGTATGTGGCTGCATCTCCAGGCCCTGTCAAGCCCTATTTCTGGCTCGGGTTGATAATTTATTAAGTATTCTTCGGGCGATGCTTGCCCTCGTTGCTGCTCCTTCCGTTAGGATGCATAAGCTTTAGGAAAAGATGATGGCGGGAAGCAGTGGACCATCTGAAAATAAAATATGATTGGTTACTGGATTGAAGCGGGAAAATTTAAAATTATAAAAAGTATACTGAAAAATTAAGGGTGCAATTTCACGAGCGACAAAATCGTTCCGATTTGGGTCTGTTGACCCTAGCACCGCAATTCGGTTTTGTAATTAGAAAGGTAATCATTTTTAAAAAATGTCTGAAAGTGGTATTATCTACCGGAGGAAGTATTTTAACGCATTTATAATATTTATTTAATAAAAATTTTCAAAATAAATGTTAAAAATATCTGATATCCTTAAATAGTTAAAAAATCGAAAATCTAGTTGTAAAATTGTAAAGAGCATACAAAATTAAAAGACATGATCAAAAACATTAACTTTGATCTATCACATTTATTAGGTTAAAATTCAAATTCAGTCGCTCATTAAAAGGCACCCTAGTCACGAATAATTTTTCTAATCTACAGCTTAAAACTCGCTTATTATTATAATTGGAAAGTAATGTTGAATAAATAAACATAAAACTGCAATTAACAACTTTATTTTAATTGACATGTGAAGCTAATTTTCAATAAAAAATTTTATTATTCTCACGAGATAATAAAACTATCTAATAATCGTAAATTTGTTTTTCACATAATTGTACTCTGGCGGCAGAATAAATTTAGCTTAAAGACATTTGATATGCTTGCCGCATCATACGGACGAACGCAGAGCATTACTGACAGCATGAAATTTAAATCGCGATCAACAATTCCGAACACAGACTTAGTCTGCCAGTGCATCTATCACCATGAATAATCGATTAGTCGTTTACAGCGTCTGGCTTTGCAAATATTTTCCCTTCTGCCAGACGTAACGCAATTCGCAAAAATAGGCACAAAGTTCATATATACATAAAAGCCGCGGTTGAATTTTCGTTCGAGCGTCGTTTCGAGCCAGAGTTATTGGTTAGGTTCGGTCGCGTATATACATTCGCGTTCGCTTTTCTCCTCTTTGCGGTTAATAGCTTTTTCAATCTGGGCTCTCACTCGTAAAAGAGCGCGGCGGCGTTTCACCTTTACCGCGCCGAGCTTTTGAGCGAGTCAAAGAAAGAGCCAAGATAGATAAGGAAAAGGAGAACGCGGAATATCCCTGGCAGGCTTTTAAGGATATGGAACGCACTCCGAGACTCCGGTTTTACGAAGACGCCTTTTATTAAAATGCAAAACTGCTTTAATTAAGAAAGCGCTCCAAAATTTCTGGGGGCTCCAGACCGCTTTTAGTCGATTATTAAAATGAAAATCGTAAAACTTGATGAAAAGCGCGAGTATTTTATTTTATACAAAGATATAATCATACCTTACAAATAAAGTTACAGTAATGTAAGAAAATAATAGAATATTAGAAGCTAAACTGGCAGCAAACGCCGTTTTCTCAATGTAAAAAAGCTGTTGAATGTAAAAAATTGTCTAAAGTACGCAATAAATTCATGTTATCTGAATTTCGAAAAATCCCAAGTGCTTAGAAATTCCCTTTTTCGGTAGGGGTAATTGTTCAATTTGTCTTCGTTCCTTTTCGACAAGACTAATCGGCTTTTCGCTGCATCGTACTGATTACTGACCCGCATCTTTCTTGCGGCTGAGTAAAACAAAGCGACTGCGATTTAAACCGAACTCCTTCAAAGAATCCAAAGCTCGTTGTTCCGTAATCTTTGCCATTAACAATTCAGGCGGCCTGGAAACTTTTCCCCCGTAAGCAAACTAGCACCGAAACGTAGTTATCCCCATTTTTCGCCATCATCGCGCTTAACAATTGACGCGTAGGAGGACAAGAGAGGTCCTTCCTCGCTCCTCGCGGCTCAAAAACAAGCCATTGTGCCCGGGATGGATTTGCCCCTGCAAAAAAATAAGGAGCGCGATTAAGCGCTCGTTCATTCTAAGCAAAAATTTAATTAAAATTTATGCCGCGCTCCGCGTATCAAATCTGATCTTGATGCGCTCTGGCACCTTACAGAGAAAACAATTTAACATTTGCATGGCAAGAATGCGCATGTCCGAATAAGCAAAGGGAAAAGGACACTCATAATCGCGGGAAAATCATTCCGGGAAGCCAATTAAATTTCTTGGAAAGCGGGCTTTTTCGCGCTGATTCATCCCGCTCGGTGTCATTGTACCGCGCAAAATCGTCGGATCGAATCATGTAGTCGGGAGACAAAAGATTATATACGACGGCATTGTTATTCCTCCTATTTAAGTTATCTGGAATCTTGAAATTGCAGTTGTTTTATGCATGATACGCGCGTTTTGCTTTCTTTCCCGAGTCCCGTCACACCTCCGGAGCTTGGGCTTTTGTTCGAAAATATAAAATTTCGCCGTACATGAATGACTGCATTAAAATTTGAATAGGAAATTTATAATTTTACGAGTGCTCCTCTATATAGCGCGAGGCAGGTAAAAAGGGCTTTACATTATCATGGAAATAAGCTTTTTAATGTGAAAGCGGAATTAAATATTCAACTTTTCAGACCTTGATATGGAAAACATTACATTATATTCATAATTCTGATAAGGCAACTAAAATTTTAATTTATCGTGCGCGCATTTCAGATTTAAGTTACACTACGTTTTACATAATCTGCATTAATGTTTCCTTAATTTTCATGCGAATACGTAATGATTATTAAGTTGTTGAAATCAGAATCTTGAACATTACCATAAGAAAAATGTTGTATCAACTATTTAGATTTCAAAATGAATATTCCCTTCTCAGTGTAAAAATGTTAAATTAAAAATCCTTGGACAGAAAGCTTTTAATAAAGGACCACTGGCTAAATAATTCATCGGGAAGCATTTAAGAAGAGCATCACCGAGAATCTTTGATATTCCAGTCCCCTTATTATTTGTAGCGTCATATCTCACTTTTCCGATTCCCTCGGCAGCCGCTGAATATTTTCAATTTCGCGCTTTCCCAGCTTTGTACTTCTCACGTGCGCGCGCCATCGGAATTTTTTCATCTCCCCCCCCCCCTTCCCTTTTTGTTTGTCCTCGCATTTTTCCAGTTACACGTCGTGTTTTCCCTTCGGCATTGTCCTCCTCCCGCGTTACTTGCACAAGCCGTTTGCTCGCTTTTCCACCGAGGATATATGTTGCTTTCTCTCGCTCTTGTGTGTGTGCTTTCATCGAAACTTAAAAGCAATTTTCGACGGAGCGCGAGGGGCTGCAGACGAGAATAATAAACAACCATAGCTTTTCAATTATTGAGCGAGCTGCGTTTCAAAGAAACTAAGCGAAGCTGTTTATTTAGTTAAGCTCGTCATTTAGTTAAAACGTATACTTATGAGAAATCTTTTGTCTGGAAAAGAATTAAAGTGGAGAGCTTTTAATCTATTGTTACGTTTGCTAATAATAATCAGTGGCAAACAAAGAACTTCTCATATTTACCGTAAAAAATTCAGATAATTTGCAAAAGAAAATATAGTAAATGTCAGCCACAGTCTTAGACTAAAGTCTAAGAAATTTAAAGAAAAGACATGTATTTTCTTTAAACTTCTTACCGGCTTTAGTCAGTCGATCGCTTGAAATTTTGAAAAGCATATACAAATTTCAACGCAGTTTAAAAATATATAAATCGAATAATAATTTTATTAACGAAAAAAGTTTTCTCCCCCATTCATCGGATATATGTGCGCAGGGCAAATATTTTGAAAGCGCAGACTCGCATTTCCCGTTGGAAAATGGCTCACCTCAGTGCCAAGCGCGACGGAGCGCCGTCGATCAAAACGACGGTATCTTATGCAAAGTTCATGAAATTCAATTTTCGCGCGCTCGCACACACACACACACAAACGCACACGCAGCCCCCTTCCTCCTCGGCCGCGACGGCGAAAGATCGCGGACGAAAAAAAAAAAGGAAGGTCTGGAAAAGCCTCTTTGCCGTCTCCGGCGGAGGAAAAACTTTTTGCATAATTCCCGCTGACGTTTTTATTTATCTTCGTCGTTATTCACGTGCTCGCGAATTCTGCCGGCTGTATTAAATAATGAAGATTCACGGGTTATTTGTTTAACAGCGGACGGCTGCAGGATTTTTTTTTTGCCCGGTGCGCTTCTCTGCGCGATTGAAATTTATTGCTTTACAAGAATAAAGTAATTTAAGTGTTTTTTCTTTCGCAACGAATGAAGTTCCTCTGCTAAGAGTATAAATTGCAAGTTTTTTTTTTTTTTTTTTTTTGAAAAATATATTCTTAAAATATCTCAAAAGAATGGTCAATTCCTATACAAACTTGATACAGTTCCACCTTTCGCATTTGGATTTCAATTTTTTTAAATCCAAATTACTGTACAAATTTGATAAATATCTACATCTTAGAAATAAATCTTGGCAGTAAAAATTAAATTCAAATACCTAAACTTAAGCGCTGCTATTATCAAGGAATTTCCAAAGCAACAACTGTAATCATCTTTCTCTACAAAAATCTATAAAGCATTTTCTCAAATATCCAAGCTTATAAAAAAAAAAAAAAAAAAAAAACTAGCAAACAATGCAAAAAAGGGTCGATATCGAGTCGGCATTCCCACCATAGCCAAGCTCGAGATATCCTCCATAATCCAGTATCTCGAATTTTTGCTGCCCCAGCTGGGTAAGTAACGGCGCTCTTGCCCCGCGAGGCTGACAATTAGTCTCCATTCTCTCTTGTAAACCAATCGAGGTTGTTCGGCCTCGTCTGTATCAAACCGCAGATGCAGCATCCAGCACAATTCAACATCTAATTGCATTATTAAGCACGTCAAGCATCCTCGACTCGGCATAGTCGGACGGGAGCGTCTTCGAATAATTCGATTCCCAGGAGGTGAAACGAGCTGGCTTCCATCCATCCCCCCCTTCCCCTCCTTCTGCTCATCCGCCAGTCGTGCCATGAAATAATAAATCAATGACGGCTGCACTGTGTTCCGGGGATTGACTATTAATTCGGTGTCTAATGCCCGCCTACCGTGACGTTTCATTAGATTTATTTAATTGTGTCATCCGTTTGTATTACTACTGAAAAATTAATCATGTTGCGCGTTTCGCATTTGCAGCTTGAATTTTAGGTTGTGTTCCCGATACAATATTTATAAGTCAGTTGTAATATGTTGTTTGTTTTAATATTGGATCTTACTCGGTCTAATTAAATATATATTTGTAAAGCAGAGAGAGAGCGAGCTACGTTTAATTAAAATAGCGTTTCGCAGATGATGCCACTGTGATAAGAATAATTAGAAACTCGCAAGTAGGCATCACTGTACTGGTCGCGCCGCGACGATTATTTAAGAATCGTCGGGGGCGCAGATGTTCTATTCATTTATTGATAGAAGCACGGGATGAGGGAGCGTACAGGCTCATTCATGGACGGTGACCGTAGAAACGCTACTAGTTGTTTGCATAGTAACCGATATTTATTATTCGTGATAGAAACGTCTTATTCGTTTTTTATAAAAAAATGTTTGTTTCCTCTCGCTACAAAAGCGAGGTAAATCTGCGATTTCGCATCAATCTGTATTTTTTATTCGAGCAGTAAAGTTCAATTATAAGTCTAAACTTGATTTTTATTTGCGTGCAGGTTATTTCTTATTTAGGTTTGTTTCGATCGTCATAGGATTAACTTAACAAATGTAACAACCTTACTGATTTATTTAGTAATGTTTTCGTTATTTAATTGACTCGCTCTCAATTCAACATTTTTGGACGTTAAATCAATAAGAGTCGAGTTCAGTAATTTACTTAAAAAATTATGCCACGTTAGAAGTGCAAAAAAAAGCAATTTTCTTAAATTTCTCAAGAAAATAAAAACAGTCGCAACGACAGTTTGTATAAAAAGCTGCGCTTGAAAACCGGGGATTCCCATAGAGATAGTAACAAGCTCTCCGGCAAAGACCTTCCGTACTTTCTCTCAATTTCCATGAAATATGAACACCCGCCTCGAGAGAAACATATTTATCGTGCAGCGCTTATTATTGATTACGAGCGTGATTACATTGTCAGCGTCGAAGCGTGCACGCGAAGACCCAGATAAACCGATTTGATTACCGAATCAATCAATCAATCCCCCTCTTTCCCGGCCCGACGAAAAAAGCGCGACCCAACTGCGATCGCGTCGCCATAAAAACACGGTCCCTATAAAGTTACGGGCTGCCAATGCTGAAATTAACGTCGTCATTTTTCTTTTCCAGGTACGTACCAGATACACACACACTCGCTCTTCTCGCGCATGCGCGAGTCCAAGAGAAAACAGCTGAGCAACGATCGGGTGAGTAAGCGCATTAAAACCGTTAAGAGATGAGAAATGCTCGTCGAGCAGCGATTTCTAATAAAGCCGTAACTCACCGTTCGAAATGAGTATCATTTGCGCGCGCCGGAAACTACAAAGCTTTAGTGAGCCGCGATAGAGACGGAGATCGGCTCCCTCTCTCTCCCTCTTTCTCTCTCTCTCTGACGCTCTTTCTCTCTCTCTGCTGTCGTGATTTACGAATAGAAGAGCAGTACTTGCTGTAATTGCTGAAGCTGTATGAATTTATCCTTTCAAAGAAAGGATGCTCTTGTATATTTATTCAAACGAAAAGCGACATGCGCTGCATTAGAGAATGAGAATGCGGCTGACAAAGACTTTTTGATTCTTGAAACTAGGTGCTCAAGTTTCTAACGTAAAATGTGACTTTAGACTGTATAACTAATGTTTTAAATTAGTATCAATTCCGTAATTACACAAACTTACAAAAAAGATCATTATTTTATCGTGTACTTGATTTTCTAGTAATATCCTTTATCAGTGTACATGATTATTAAGCAAAATGAGAAAAGCTTTGTTGCTTGTTTTGATTGTTCTGGGTGGTAAGTTTCGAGGTCAGGTAAAGCCTACTTTTGAATTGAATTTCTGAATAATTTTATAGCTTGTAGTTTTGTGGTCAAGACAGATCCGCGTCCACATACTTTCATAAAACTTCAAAAAACGTAAACGTCAGTTCCGTTTTAGTGGTCTGGTTAACCTAACCTCAATCATGAGAAAGTATCTGTAATTACTTGAAATCTTTTATTTTGCCCATCGCCGCAACAATTATCGTTTATTGTAAACCAGTATTGACTTTAATTTATAGCGAATAATTTTTCATCGGTGATGGTTATTCACTTCAAGCAAGGATAATTCATAAATTTCAATCGTTTTTAATTTATTGCGCGTAATAATGTACCCGCAGTTCCTGTATTTCAGATGAATTATGCACCTTATACTTTTAATCATAAGTTAAAGTGCGCGATCAGTTTAATATTTAAATTTAAAATCTTAACAAAATCCGAAGATAATAATCTTTCATTTCCGAAGATTACACTTTAAAAATCGTATTATCTGCATATAAATGGGCTTTAAAAACGTGCAAAGATATTGCAAAACTATCGATTAGGAGGTATGGAAATAATTCACCTTGCATCATAAGATATTTATTTCAATCAGATTAAACCTCCGATATTTTACTCTAGAATCTAAAATCTCTTCCATAATGTTCTAATTTGAAATAATTAATCATTGAACTCCGAAGTAATAATACAAGCCACTTAATAAACGTAATAAATACTCTAATAAATGCTCTAAATAATTAACTCATTTACTTTTAGAAACGAAATTTACTTGATAATTTCATCGGCATTCTCATTACTGCCCGACTTATCATTATTTTGCGCAATTAACTTAATGATATATACGTGCCGTCGACGTTTTTACAAGCCCGATATAAATGATTAATATAATTGGAAGGAATTTCTAAATACTTCCACTTGTAATACTTATAAAAACTACTTTCTTACCTATTAATCAATGCGGCTCTGAATTTTTACGCCTCGCCCCCCGTTCATTATCTCGATAGCAAAGGTAAATTCGATCATTTTGCAAGTCATACCGCGGACCTTTTTTACAATCCACTTTCAATGAAATTCCTCGGGAAGCAGTAGTCTCTCTGCTTTGCCCAGAAGATTGTTCCCCGGTATACAGTTAGCAGCGAACCTCGTTAAATAAATCAAATTGACTTGGAGGCTCGCGTCTTTATAAATCTAAAAGTAATTATATCCAGCGCTTTGATTTACATACGTTTTGTTTGCTAAAACCCACTCCCCGGGAGCTCTCCTTCCAAACAAACGCGCGATAAAACTGCCCCGGCAGCGCGAACGTACACGCTTTACCGTCCCCGCGCGGCCGAGGAGCTTCTAGAATTTCGTTTAGGAATTATTCGACGGCCGCGCTCAAAATACCATCGCGCCTCGGCCTTAGATCATACGAGCGCGCGAGAGATCGGTTCGCGCGCGAGGCTTAATTGCGCAATACCTTAAGAGGATCCGCGCGCCCTTTTCTCTCCCGCGGGTTACTCGATTATATTTATCTGAGACGCGCGCTGGGGGCAGTTATTGCGCGCCGGCGCGTGTGCATTGGCGCGCGTTATTTTTTCGTTTTTTCTTATACCGAGCAAGGATTGCGTTTCTTCGCGATTTTATGCGCGATTCCCCTTTTTTTCGTTCGTTCGCTGGAGGGGGGGGAGATGGAGATTATGAACGGGGAACGAAAATTACGCTCTTTAAACTTTGTAGCGCGGCTGAGTGTGGATTTAAAGGATGAGGCTCGCTTTTCTGATAAAATTGAATTTATATGGAAATTACTGGTTTAAAAGGGTTTCTGAAACTAGTAAAATTGTTTCGGAAGTTCTTTTAATTTTATTGTATGAAAGTTTAAAAAAAAAAAAAATTGCCGCGTACTACTTGCGAGCTTGCTAATTTTTTAATCGCTTCCTTTCTGCTTTTATTATTCCCGTAAATATTTTTCGCCGTAATTTCAGTTAATACCAATTTCGCGCTGAATTAAGGAAAATAGCCTGAATTATATGCTCCAATAATATTGCAACATCCACTGAACTATATTGCACTGTATTTGTGGATTTATTTAATATTAATTGAATTTAATTTAATATTTGAATTACACATAAGATGAGAAATTTATCAATTATTAAGATGCTTGCAATTAGTACCTTTACCAATAAATAAATATATTTATTTATCGATTGCACAACACTCGCCAGTAACGCAAATAAATAGCAACCTTTCAACAGCAGCAAAACGTTAAATGTCCTAACAAACCATTTAGATGAATTCTGCAAAGGATATATACAGCCGCGGAACGCGGCGTCAATTACAGTACATTACAAGTGAAGGCACTTAAAACAATGACTGCTAAAACACGCCCGGCCGCGCGCGGCGTCGCAATCTAAACCCGGGCAAACGAGTCCCGGGGAATTTTTCCTGCCGCGCGACGGCAACGGCGGCGGCGGCGGCGGCACTCGAAGCCGGGGTTTATCTGCAGCCGCGAAAAGCTTACAACGGCCGCGCGGCGCGGCGTAACAGCGGCGCTAGTTTTCAATTTTCCTGCCTCCTCTCGCTCTCTCTCTCCCTCGGTACTTTAGCCGGTAGATATTCCAGATAAATGGAAAGCACGCCACACTTCCGCCGGCGTAAAGATCCCGCGCGCCGCCCGAGACTCCGGCCAGACGGCTGTGCGCAGGGGCGTGGCGCGAAGTGCCGATTAAAATCGCGTTTAAACACGAACGCTATCGGGGCTCTCTCTCTCTCTCTCTCTCTCTCTTCTGCGCTGCAGCTAGGCGAGTTATTCCTTTCAAAACGCAATCCCGTATGTTTCGAGAGGCTTGATACCCGAGACGCCGGAATTACGGGGTAATATTAGCGCCCGGGCAATTGATACGAGAGAGCCGGGGAATTATGGGTGTCGTGCGAGAGCGCCGCGCGCTTTTTACGGAGGGGGGGGATCGACCCTCTTAAATGCGGAATGGGTACTTTCTTGGATTATTACTTTTTGCTTAATGACATCGCTTGAACTTTTGCCTAAGTGATTCGAGCTTAATACTTGATCTTTGGTAAAAGTAGCTCGTTTTCCAAGCCGCTTATATTGTTAACTTAATTTTTTCGCGTTTAAGGCACAAATTATTTGTGACCATCGTAGTATCTTATCTTTTTAAGTGCTTGTTTAATTAAATTTTTAATAGTTGAAACATTTTAATTTGTAAATGTGGTTTCAAAACTGCTAATATAAGATATTAGATATTCCTTCAAAAGTGGATCCAATTTCTACCAGACAACTCTCAGTCAGTTTTACCTCTATAATTTCTGCATTAATAATTATGCACTTTGCATTAGCTAATTTCCAGTTATCGATTGCATCGGCTAAATTAGATATTTCATAATTCCCAGCTATGATTTCGATTTTAATATATAAGTTAATTATCGCCAAAGTGATATCGTGTGCACATATATACGTAATAGGTTAAAAGCTGGCACCGAAACGTTCTGTTTATGGTTGCGCAGATAATATCTTCTAAATCAAATTACAGTAGTAAATAATAGCCCCGTAAACATTAAAAGGTAAAAATGCAGAATAGGTATAATAGCAGGTAATTACGCTCAACACGACACAAAATCCCGGCATAATTACTCTTATCTCCACCGGGCATTACGAAGTAATTCAACTTCCTTTTAAAGAGTCGCGCCGAGGTCCGTTCCAGCCTCTCGTGTCTAATTGTTTTATGTATTATTCAATTTTATAAACGCGCATTTGCATATCCGTTACCAGCACTTTACACCTCTCTCGCTATAAGGTGAGAACTCCGGCTTTACATTCAGCGTGGAAGGAGAATTAAAATAGATTCAAACCGGGTGCAGTACGTTCCACTTCGAACGGCCGCCGGCCCGACAATACGAAACCACCGCGAGCAGTGGTATACACCCAACAATGCGCTCCCATTTTGGCCGGCGCGCAAAAATCCCCCCCGAGAATGGATGCAATCGTTATGCTTCATAATTCAAGGCGGCGACGTTAAAACGCAGATCTACGATCGGCCGAGGATTCTCGCCCTCTCTCTCTCTCTCTCTCTCCGAGTCTTATCTGGCTAACGATCGGTTTACAGAAATACAAGCGCGCGGGAAGATACGGATAGAGGCGGAATTAAGAGCGCAGCGGAGCCGCGGCTCCGCATTGTCGAGAGTCTTAATGGCGCGGAGGTGAAAGTCTGCATTCACACCTGCAAGTCGGTTTATTTGGATCGTTGATTCCCTTTTCAGCTTTGATGATTGAAAAGTTGCTTGGAATATTACGGGCGTTTTGCAAGGCGTTGCTGAGTATACCGGCGTAAATTACCCGGTATTTTAAATTCTCGTTTAATCGGTTGAACATGGAGGGTACTGCTCATTATTTATTACTTGATGGTCTAACGAATTTAGACACGTAGGTCTTATCAACAAAAATGTTCTTATGTCACAAAACTATAGTATAGTGTTAACGATTTTCTCGATTAACAATATTTAAGGGTCTAATTTTAATGTAAAATTGAAATACATAGCTACAATTTTGATTGCACGAGTTTTTAATCTAAATCTTTGAATAAAGTAAACAAGTCAGAAATAAATTGAATTCTCTCTAAAATATATCTTCCAATTTGAGAAAATAAATTTCTGTTAAACAAGATTTTTACAACGTATACCGAGTGTGCTCCAGCGAAGTACCAAATTTATTACAAAAGAAAAAGATCTGCAAATATGATTATTTTACATCAAAAACCCAGAGCGATGCTCCTGTTCGTCACGCTTGCATTATTCACGGGGCGCAGCAGCTGTCTTGCAGGAAAGCAAAAAAAAAAAAGAAGAAAAAAAAAGAGCAGGAGTCCATCCGAGATACTCATCTCCTGCACATCCGCGGCACGCAATATTCCATCTTGAGGTGAATTCCCCGCGCTCCCCGGCACTCGGTGTCGGATTCGATGCGATAAAAGAAATGTTCATTGTGCAGTGCGCCCTAATTAGCATCCCTGATTCGCATCATAAATTCAGCCGGTCGCTCTCGTAATTCACCCTCACCTGGACGACGACCGTCAGCGAAGCGAGAAACAAGGCTCTTCTTTCCGCCTCCCCTCCTCCCTCTCGCGCATGCGCGCGGAAGCTATACGGCCTCGGAATTAGGGCTAATTCATAGAGCGCACGAATATGGCTATCTTATACGGGCGCGCGGATTCATTAGCATTCTGCTGGGCCTCGGTTTAATTACAAAGCGCGCAGAGAGAGAGAGGGGGAACGAAGTATCGAGTCGGAGGGGGTATATCCGGCCGCTTTAACCGCAATGAACGACGTCGTTTGCCATCGAAATCCAGATCTGCTTTATTCCTGGGCTCGGCACCCCCTCCCCCCTCCCTCCCCCGTCTGTCTCGTCACTAATTGATGGTTCAATTAGTCGTTAGTCATGCAATCGCCCTTTGCGCCCGGCTGTTAGGGCCCCGCAGCCGCGCCTCATTTAACCAGCGCGTCGCGATTGCGCGTTAACCCGTAACCCGCCCTCTTTGCTATTTCGATCTTTAGGCCAGATTTACCTGAATAAATGGCGCTGATTCATCTGGGATTTGACGTTGCGCGCTGCACAGTAAGCGAATGTTGAATAAAATCCTTTGGCAGGAAGTAGCTTTTGCTGAAGAATTTTGCGAAAAAAATTACTTCTCGTATACGCGGCGAAAAATTTTGGACAAAAATTGTAAATAAAATTCGGGCAAAAATTACATCTACGAATGTTAATCCGGGACCCTCCTCACATTTGAGTAAATTTTTAAGATGAAGATATGGTAAAATTTTCTCTAGTCATTTGTATGAACTATTATTTCTGTTGATTTTTTGTTTATATATTATAAGGTTATGTTACTGACATTTTTTATTCCAAAAATAACCTAAGAAATATGATTTTTTAACCTATCAGTCTTTATGATCTTCTCTTGTTATTGAATTTTTTTTTTAACGTCAGATTGTGGAGGGGAAATTGAACTGTTTTAGAATGAGGGAGGGAAAAATTACCCATACAAAATATGAAGAAAGCACAAATTATTACAGAGATGTGTAATTCTTTTACACAGAAATATACAAATCTAAAGCATGATCTATTAAATATTTCATGCAAATGCGGATAAAGTTCACCCTACTGTCAAAATCGCCCGAGTTTCAATCAAATTTAGGGGTAATTTTTGACCAAAATTTTTCTGCGTGTATAAATATGAATCAGAGCCTAAGTTTTTCAATTCTTTTTTTCACTCGTTATAACTCGCACTACAGTTATTAGCGTCCGATCGCGTAACACCCAAGTTCAATTAAAGCTCGCGAAGATTAATACTCGAGCGTGACGGCTCGAAAGTTATTT
Source organism: Ormyrus pomaceus (assembly GCA_900474385.1). NCBI lineage: Eukaryota > Metazoa > Arthropoda > Insecta > Hymenoptera > Ormyridae > Ormyrus > Ormyrus pomaceus. The sequence continues at coordinate 4,112 of UCOM01002898.1, read as the reverse complement.
GTAAATTAAGCTCTCCCTCAAAAAAGCTAACTGTCCCCGCTCGGCAATCCTCCTGCTAAACGACTCGTTAAATCTTCATCATCTCTCTCTCTCTCCCTCTCGAACCGGTTCGCGGCCGGGGCATTTTTCCCCGCGCGACGCTCCATTATGCGGCCGATAATGAACGGCATCATCGTCCCCGTCCGATGAAAAATCCCGTCGCGGAACAATGCCGGCAAATAATTTAGCCGAAGGCGACGAGCGTCGCGGGGCTGACAAGCGCCTCTCTCTCTCTCTCTCTCTATATCCGAGGCCCGTCGCCGTCAGGAACGTCATAATTAGCGCCCCGCGAGTTCAGGAACTCCGCAGCCCTGAAACGGTAAGCCGTCGTTTCAGGAACTTAATTCCATTGAGCCCCGGCTTGTTTACAGTTTCCTCATTAAACTACATTGTCTAGTTTTGACTGGCGAGTAATGCGCCGATGCTCGGGATTATCGTGGCTGGGTATAAGTTATCGATCGAAGCGCGCCTCGATCGTCGAGCTTTCGGTGTACTGTACTCGGGCTTTAGCGTGAAATATTTATGTTAATTTTGAACGCTTCGTCTCGAATTTTACTGTTACCTTGCTAATTAATAACTGCCGTCGATTGTAATTATTGAGGTTTCTACGTGGAAACGATATCGTACTTTAAAAGACTTGTAATTTATCGGTGCAAATGATACCGAGGTCGCGGGACCCCGTTTTTCAAAGCATTTACCCGTTCAAATTGCGGTCAGAAATGATCGCAGTCCATTGTCCCGTTTGCATTCGATTCGTTGGGTACGAAAAAATCGTCGACCCGGTATTGACCAAAGCACGCGCGACGCACTCTAGAATTCGCGATCGTGTCCACATTTCTGGCGAACCATTTAGTATCACCGCTGCACTATTGACATTCGCAGCTAGTACGCGGATTCATTAATAAACAAGAAGCCGCGGGGGCTCTTCGTGTTGCGGTTTTCGCATTATTTCGATAAACGCCGAACTTTGATCCGTACGGATACGCGTCCCGGAGCGAGCAAACAAACAAACATCCACACGGTCCGGTGCTTCGAATGAATAAATTCATATTCGCTCCCTCTTTTTTTTTTGCCCCACGACGCTTTCGTCGCACCGTCGAATTGAACGCACGCGATAACGACTTTGAAAATTTTACGCGCCAAATCTTCCGCTCGCGTCCGCTGGGAAATTCACTCGCGTGAATAAGTCCTCGAGTGTAACTCGAGGGCTTTGAGCACTTGGGGTCGGACCCCCCCTCAAGTTTACGAGTTCCGAGGTCCGGAACAAAGTTCCGAGCGTTCCGAAACAAGGCGAGGAAGTACCCGCCGGCCACTTCCGCCGACTGCTAAGGCTGCTCTAACCGAAGCTCCGTGAACGGAAAGAATTATTGCCTTTATTTAATTATAAGAGGGAAGATATTTCGATGCAGAGATTCGCAAGTTTAAGGTACTAATAATTTGAAACATTACCCTACTCACTTTGATACTTTGATTCAATTTTTCGAACAGAAATTAGCCAATTCCACTAGACAGGTGGCCGAATATTGGGCAAATCTCTGGCCACCTACCATGCCTAAATGTAACGTTTTTTAAAGTAACTTTACCACAGATTTCCGGTCTGGGTAAAGTGCCCATGCATTGAATTTAAAACGGCCTAGTTTTGGGCCATTTTTCAGGATTACATTTTTCTAACATTAGTGCTGCGCATAAACTACTTTGAACACCGTTTAAAATGCTCTTATTCCTACTAGGGTAGTAATTATTGATTGTGAAAATACTTCCTAGTTCTTGGTCATTATTTTTTTACGAGAGATGCGTCAGATAATAAGTAGTTACAAGACACAGCGAACGTGGTGAATTTAAAATTGAAAAGTTTTAATTTGAAATTATCTACGTCGCATAAAATTTTACGCAGATTAATAACAGAAGTAATTTCACTGTAGCGTTTCTTAACTCGAAGTTTGTAAACAATGAAGCAAAATGTCCAAACTTTCGATGGGTTTAAACTCACTTAATATAATATTATACGGAGCATTAAAATTCAAAATAACTTTGATAATCTAAGACTCGAAATCTCTTCGTTTGCATAATTACTCATTCTATTTTCCCATCTTAATTCCAAGTTAGAAGATATTCATGCTCCAGAAGGGTTAAATGACGCAAACTTTCTATACCCGAAGAAAATCAGGATCAGCAAGCAAATGAAATCCAAAAATCCCCCGATTGTTTCTCGAGCATTCCAAGGTTCATTTCGCTTCGGAAATGCTTCGAGTGCATTCGTTCCTTTCTGCCGCTTCCCCTAAAAAGAACAAAAAACCCGTTCCGAAATAAGCCCCGAACCGCGCCCCGATCCATTCCTAAACATTCATCCTCCCCAACAGCGGGCCATAATTTTTGAGCGGCGAGCGTTCCGGCAATTCGTTACTTATTCTCGCAGTAGCAACGGCGGAACGGCGGCGGCGGCGGCTGCAGTTAACTCGCCGCAAGTGCATCTATCGCTGCCGCGACGGCTCGAATGAAACTTTCATCGAGCGGCGGCCGCAGCGGCGACATAACTCAGGCGAATTCGACCCGCACACCTGACCGACTGGCCGTTCCTCGCATTGAATGCGGCCCCGGCTCATCGACCGACACTCGATCTTCCGATGCCCTCGCTTTTGTCCAAATGAAGATCGAGCGAGCGGCCGTTTTTTTTTCTCCGGTCCGGGAGCAGTTTGTTCGCGCGCGAGCGGGCGGAACGTGCCGCGCGCGGGCAATTTTTCGATTAATGGCCGTTACGGGGGGGAGTTTTATTTTAAACGTTGTACAGAGTTTTTTTGAACTACCACCTGTATTTATTGGGTCGCCGTACCCTTATTTACTTATAAACTAACAAGAGGAGTATCAACCCAACGGATCATGTGTTTTGGTAAGATTGCAGTCGTATGTTATTGCTTAGTAAAACAAAAAAAAAAAAAAAGAATGATACGTGTTTCAGCGTTTATTCAAATGGGCTTTAGTAACAAAACTATGGGTCTTTTGTAAATTCTAGGAGAAATTGGTGCTTATAAAACTTAAAATATTTCCGTATCTATAAAAGTCATATTATATAGAATAAAAATTTCAAATAAAGTACTTAGTAAGAGCTTCAATTTAAGAGTAGCTAGATTAAAAAATATTCATTTGCTTCAAAGTTATACTAGTTTTAATAGTACCAAATTGCTACAAAAATTTACTGGAACTAATCCTTTAGAAATATACCACATTTTTTACTATTATTTCAACTGTACATAACATTGGAGTCCATAAACATTTTTTAACCAAACTACTCTCAAATTAAAGCTCTTGCTGCACACTTTCTTTAAAATTCTTGTTTGGCAGGTCAAGACTTTAAGTTGCAGAAATATTTTAAGTTTTATAAGCATGTCGTAAATTTCCTCTAGAATTTTCAAAAACACACCATAACTTTGTTACTGTGGCGGATATGACTAAACGCTGAGACGCGTGTCTTCCTTTCTTCGCTGAAGAATGACATCCTGCAATTTCATTAAGATCCATGATCCGGCGGAAGAGTTAAAGAAACCTATCGACACCGACTAAAAAAAAGCTATCGAATCTGAGCGAGAGACCACACAAGCAGCCCATAAAGCTTCTCTCCGCATCGAAAATCGGCAGAAATTTTGCATGCGCAATTCGCGGCTCGAATCCTCCGGCGGCAAAGTGAGAAAACAAGGCTCTAGCACACATCTCCTCTCTCTCTCTACTCTCTCTCGCGCGCGCGATACTGCGCACAAGCACGAAAGCTCCGACAATGCTAATGGCTGTCTGGGCCCTCGGCTTTATACCCGTCTATTGTGCGGCCGCTTATTTATAATGATTGTGGAAACGCCTACGTGATGCACTTTATTGAGTCGTTTTCCCGGGGCGCGCGACACGTTGCAGAAGCCTCGCTTTCGCCCGGAGGCAGGCAGGCAGGCAGGCACCGCGAGTTCGCTTCCTGGTCGCTTCTTTCAGATGGCAAGAAAAAAAGCCCAGACGCCACAATGTCTCATTTTAATGCCGCCGCTCGCTCGGTCGCTCGCTCGCGGGCCTCCTCCCCCCCCCCCCCCCCCCCC